>JAJLTN010000223.1:0-90388 GCA_030568215.1 Lipomyces kockii
GAAGGAGACACGGAAACAAGGATTTTGCACTGTTGTGACGTCAGGGACGCCGCCTGCGACTAACCTGCTATATGGTACAAGACCCTCAGGAGGAACTCATTGTGTGCCTCATGGCCAGATAATAGGCAAGCCAGTTATTTGTATTTTGTTAAGTTAGAAATTACGGATTATAGTATTAGTTACAAATTATATGGTGTGTCCAAAAAAATTTCCCTGTTCAGGGTAATGAGACATGTCATATTATATCAATATCGTATCGTCCAGCTTCCAACGTCTGCCGATACGGTAGACGATAATTATCGGCAGACATTAAGGTCGACGGCGGCCGATTGTCGATTTGCCCAACCATTGCCGATATCGTATCGTGAACAGCCCTAAATAGCAACAGTAACCAACGCGACAGGCAAAAAAATGAAATTTAATTGCAGCACCTACGATTCCAGCGTGGTCTCCCACCGCAGTACTAAGTAGGCCCAAAGAAGCTTAACTGGTGTTGATCGGACGGGGAACTGTGTTTTCTTCTTGGTATGGCCGCAACTGATAGGTCGTCAAATGAAGGTCACTTTTCTACCTCCTGATTAGAGGTTAGGGTACTAATGCTTGTTGCCCATGGCTATCATACTTTTAAGTTTGTTCTCGCTTGGCTTTCCTCGTCTTGTTTTTGGTTGAAAACTGGCTCGCCAAGGTCCTCCGCCACTTGGTCGCGGAAGATGCCTTCACAAAAGGCGAAACGTTTTATAATGTATCGTCCCAAAACCAAAGACGTGCGGAAAAGGAATGTGATAGTCGCATTGTCTTGTTTTAGTCAATGTAAAATTTATAAACATTAGCATGCTGACTTGCTACAACAATTGAATGCAGAAATATGCACAATCTGGCAGGGAAAGCCCAAGATCCCAAGCCCAAATCTATCTATATATGTATATACCAAAGTCCTAAGTTTAACTGCACACTTGGCTCCGCACGCCATTACCTTAGCAACCGGTGCTCATGGTCATCCCTGTCTCCTCGCCTACCACGTGTCGAACGTCTTGCCCAGTCAGTTATCCCTGTCTCTGCGTTGCCGGCCGTTGTCGGGAATGAACTGCCAACAACGCAGTCATCTTCGGCTGTCTCGTACGGATTCGCGTACGCATGGTCGTCTGGAGGCGTAAGAACGGAGTTAGTGGCGGATCCATGTAACGAGAACTCAGGGAGCATGTCATGATTTGTCGGCTCGTATTCTGTCGCGAACGTCAAATTCCGTACACCGGGCGTCATGAACGGTCCCTGAGCCAGGGTGCTCTCAGACACCGGCAACGAGTCCATTCGAGCCGAGTTCGGCTTTCGCGCCGCAAACGAATTCGGATGAATGGTTTCCAACGCCCGATGCTGGGGCTCTTGCTCGGATTTCACTACAGCGGATGCATCAGGCTTGTCGGATGGTTCGAAATTGGGATCTTCCGCGAATTTGACAATATCAAGCTGAGTGTCATCCACAACCTCAAACGCACCATCCGCAATCGTCATTCGCGTGCTAGTATATTCCTCACCAGACGATCTCCCGCGGTAAATATCCGACAAGAACGGCTCAGCTGTCTGCTTGACCATCGGCACGATCAGCCGTCTATACAAGGATGGATTTCCAAATTCGACGCGCAAATCATTATCATTGGCTGTCTTCCCAGTGCGCCACGTTTGCAACTCATCAACCTGCGCGTCCATTATGTCGTCGTATTGCAGCGCTTTATCGAATGTTTGCGAGCAAAATATCTTGAATGCCAGGACGGCGGGGAAAAGAGGTATCATACCGACTGCAACCTGCCAGCCGCCTTGAGTCCATGTGACGAGAAACATGACTAGATTTCCCAACGAACAAGCAAATAGCACGCGGTTGAACAAATCAGGCCAGAAAGCGCCGCCGCTCTCTACCTTTGTGACGAATACGTAAAGAAAGGAATACCGCTTCAAGAACGAGTCGAGAATGAAGTAAAATGCTGTGACTAGGAGCACAAGAGGCTGAATGGTGGTGAAAGATAGGGCGATAGTGACGTAAAACAACAGCCAATTATAGTACGCGGCATATTCAAAAGCAGGAGGAGCAGTCCACCGAATCATTTGTCTCGGAGTAGGTGCGAGGAACTTCCGAGCAAACGAACGGACGATAAGGCCAGACACTTGAATTAGATCCAGGACCGAACCAAAATTGACACGAATAATGTACATGACCCAGAAAGACGACACGCCAATAATCGAGTTAGAGACCTGCTTTCCGAGATCAAGGGTATTGAATATCTCCTTTGCACTCAACGACGTTCCGGACTGCGACAGTTCAATCAGTTGTGTAACTGCCGACCAGGCCACACCGAATATTGTGAAAATAAACAAGTTATTAAATATGAAAAACATATATAATTTGTGAAGGGTGTTTCGTTCTCTGTGAGATTTGGTCAAGGCACCTTGCCAGGCGGACATGCGACGCATGATAATTGGAAGAATAAGGAAAATTGCGGAAGTGACAGCGGGAGATATGAAACCTTGGATAAATGAGAACAAGCTGGGATGCCTGTCCATGTATGTTCCAAACGAATCCCAGAGCTAATTCGTCAGGTCAAGTATCGTAGCAAATATTAGGAACAGACTCACCACACCGATTCTTGAAATTTGAGACAAGAATGTGCCAATAAACGCGTTAGGCACGATCCACGAAACGCAGAGAATGAAAAACAATAGGTTTCCGGTATGTTGCTTCTGAAGACGCTCAGGACGTGTTAATTCTATGTTGTCCCAGAGAATATCTTCTCTTGGCGGGGCAGGATGTATTCGCGCGGATCCAAGGACGGTGTTGGACACATTCGCTCTGGCAACCATATGTGCGTCTGTAATCGTGGGATACGACGCAAAACCATACGGCATCTCCTTCCGACTATCGATATTCTTTCGCGCTGACACTATTTTTGCTTCCATATCTTGAATACGCCTGATCAGGTAGTCAATTGCATCGACCTTCCCGACCGACGGGTTTCGATCACTCTTTTCCGGATAGCACATTGGTCGGGACATTGGAATATTGTCAGGATGCTTCAGATACTTTGCTAAAATTGTTTCCAACTTTAGCACGAATTTCTCGCGTTTTGCGACCAGGCTGCCGAGGCCAGCGACATTCCTGCCGATAGACACCTGGTCGACCTTACGCGATTCCTTTGCAGACGTTAAGATCGTAGCTAGGCCGCTGTTTGACCGATGTTTCTTCGCAATCTCGGTGACCAGGACTGATCTAGCGTACAAGCACTCTCGGTACTCTGTGGAAGCCAAAAAACGTCGGCGAAGATGCAACACCTGGCCATACGTCCGCCACAGAAAGAAGCAGACAATGCCGTCAAACACATACGCCAGCACCACGTGCGCGATCATAGGCTTTCCCGACACCAACGTCGGCGTCATCAGTAAGAACGCATCCGATGCTGATGCCGTCGACGCGTCTGGGGCACGCAGTGAAAATGTGACATTTATGGGAATGGCAACTACAATCCCTAAAAAAGACATGCAAAGGAAAATATACGTGCACATGTGCATGAACTTGAGGTAAATGACCATGTCAAGTCCCATTATATCCACGAGCTGGTGTTCGGAAAGTGTGTTGATCTGACGCATCCATCCAAATATCCCCGGATGCAGTTGGGGAGGCGATACAGTTGATATAATCGACATCGAATCCGACGCTCTGCTCAGACGCGTCTTGGGTGCGTAAATAATTGTGTTTCGCGGCCGTAGAATGCAAAAGAGAGCAAACACAACTGCGGCGGATCCGAACGAAGTCAGCAGACCGACCCATACTGCTTTGCCGGTAAATTTTGCACTGCATTTTATGTTAGTGACGCCGATTAAAGAAACGAATTGTAAGACATACGAGACAAATGAATTCTTGAGAAGATCCTGGTAATGAGCAGACGTTAGACAAGCTCAACAAGGTCATCATCATCCCTGTACTCACCAAGAGGAGCTGGCTCTTGTCCGCTGAGTTGTCACGTATACTTAGTACATTCATGTCACCGATTGAAAAAGTGCGTAGTAGTGAAGTCCCGGTCTGCAGAGGGCAGTCATAAGGTCCAACAATCTTGGGGACGGGAAAGGAGAGAAGGAGACAGGCATTGTGGGCATATTGATGCACACGAGTGCGGACGCGGCTGCACAGGGCCCTCGGGCCCCCCGGGCCCAACGGCCTCATCGACTGTGTGTCAGTATATCCATTTGCGGCAACTTTGTCACTACCAGTAGACCGCATATTGTAATTATTGCGGCCTAATACTATTCGTAGACATCACTCAGAGGCGCCGCATAATCCAGGGGCTGTGAGCTAATTTCAAAACAGCTCGTGCTCATCTCGCTTACCTTACCCTGTTTTTAACACCCATTTATAGATATATACGACTACCCATCGACATATGTAACGATTAGTCACTTATTAGCGCTACATTTATATTATATATATAGCCGGAGAGACGTATCCATTAAATCTATACCGAACGAGCATAAAATAACCAAGCAATTAAGCCAATACGAGCATCAATAATAGCCCACACAAATTTTAACCGATAGCGCCTGCACAAGCAATAACATAACAGGATTGATCAAATACAATTACATGATAGTACACGAACTTCCACCTTTGCTGTTCTTGCGGACCGGTGGCTCTGTTCTGGCAGTGACTTGCTGGCGGACTACGGTCCGCTGGTCTGAAATTTTCGAAGTTCTCTTCGCTGCGGCTGGCGCCGACGAAGGGACAACCTCGGCCGGGGCAGGGACCAGCGTTGACGGCTCGGCGTCGTCAACCCCTGCCGCAATCATCTTGCTGGCCAGGTAGGAGTACTGTTATGTCACATATTAGATATTCTGCTGCCAATGTCGAAAACAATATGAGATTATCCTTACAATCTTGACCCAAGTGGTCTCAATTTGCGGTGTAAAGCGCTAGGCTGCATTTAGTGTGGTGAAGAAATGAGACGAAATATCTAAACCTACCTCCCCCAACCGATCCCGCATGGTCTGAATGAACACTACGCCCAGGAGCTCGAACTATACATAACTCACGTTAGCATTAACGCTTTGATAAACTGAATGTTGTTCCTCGCGCAGCCGGCTAAATACCGAGGCATATTGCGAGCAAACATCCATAACTTACGTGCTCGGGTTCAATGCCTATGACAAAAGCGTGGCGGCGTCCCATTCGCAGCAGGATCTCATCGAGCGCGTCAATGCTCTCGAGCATGGCCAGCGCAACCTGGAACAGGCCAGAGATGGCCGCAGATTGCCGACCGATGTCGGGAAACATGAACTCGAGATCTGGACGAACAGCAAACAGTTTCAGATAGAGCTGGTTGCAGAACAAACTTGCTGGCGAACCGGAACTGGCAGCCACAGTGTTTGCCGGCGACAGGCCGATGGTTCTGGATAGACGTTAGAGCTGATTCCAATTTCTGGCAGGAACACAGATAACTCACTCTTTCCACGACTCTTTCACAGCTACAGCATCCTCAGGTGTAAGATGAATCTTGATGTCCTTGAAGGTAGGACGCCTGTGCACAGCAGATGACGATGCGACTGATGTGGCGGTGGTGGATGCATCCGAACCCGCAGAGACTGCAGAGCGGGAGGACGTAGTTGTGGAGGACGAGCTTCGCGTGTAAGTGCTTGCAGACGGAGAGGCAGGAACGGCTTGTCGCGATGGAGGAGGAATAGTGGAAATGGTGGGCTGACGGGCATGGTGAGCATGCTGGGACTTGGGAGGAACTGTCCTTGCCGTTTTGGATGCCTTGGCCTTTGACCTGAACTTACGGAAGAGGCCGACCATTGCGGTATGTGATATGAATGCCCAGTTGAACGACTCGTAAGTATAAGGCAGAGTAGAGCAGAGAGCGGGTGGTATAGATTTATATATACGAACGGCCGTTGTGGATGCGGTCCAAGCTCGGGGAGGTGCAGATGCCCAGATAAACAATTCGATGAGACCGGCCGACAGAGTGCGCGCAGATTGATAGCCTTCTCGCGCGAATCATAGGATATATTGACATCCTTTGCTTTAAATGACGACCATATCGCAGACAATTCCAGCCATGATTTGCTTATTTATAATTAGTTGGGCGCAGTTCGTTTTCTGCAGTTGTTGGCACAGGGCTTTTGTGTTGGATGTGGTCATTGCCAAAAGAGGAAAACTTATTAACTGCGGATCGGGCGCAGGTCTACCGCCATCCACCCGCACTATGTAAGTAACAGCAGAGTCCATCGACAGTGACAGGTCTTTCGGATGGGCTATTATACAAATGAGACTTTTATTTGGCGACTTGTCGAAGTCCATTGAGACGTTCGGAGAATCTGTGGCTATTACCGACCCTGTGAAGAACGACCGCACGGCACTCATGATATTTCGCATTGTGAAAAAAAAACCTCATCACAAAGAAACGCTGGATACTTTGCAGTGCGCAAATCAACAAAGTTTGGGTCGTGTAGGCGAAGTGGTTTGAGTGCGGAGCCATGTTGAATGCAGGGATGCGGATTAGTGTCTGCCCCTTACTTCCGTTAGGTAACTTCAGACTCGTCTGATTAGTGAGGGGTTACTACAGTCTCGTTAGTGAAAGTTCAACCCGCCACAAGCTGTCTCGACAAATCTACCGGCAGCTACATTACTTTTACTTCCATGTACTGATTATGGTGATGCTAGTGCGTTATCTGACATGTATGAGGCAATCTGGCGACTGCATGTGCCACTGTACGTAATTAAGACTTGCCACCGCTGTTATCGCTATGCGCCTTAACCGTCCTCAAGGGATTGCGAATCTCGTGTACCGAGAGTCGCGACAGCGCCTTGCACCTAGTCATTTGTAATTCCAGTATACATCGGCAGTCTAATGCCAATTTTATCAAGTCCTAAGAGCAGGACTGGCTTTGCAGACGCTTTGTAGATAGTCTCGTACCGCAGCCACACGCCGCCGTCACATGAACGGGCTCACCGCCCCTAGTCGCTGCCCTTTGCAGTAGATCAGACTGACCTCCGACAACAACAACACATCGATCCCAACTGCTAGCCTGTGAGTGGTCATGTCCCCATTGTCATTATGGTAAAGTCCGAAGGCACCCAACTACAAGACCCCTCCCCATCGACCGCGCCGCCTGTCAAACGTGCGCGTTGGGCCCTCTCTGTCACTCCCGTGCCAAAGAGCCAGAAGCCCCCCGGCGAGCTGCTCACTCTAGAAGAAAAGAAAGCTAATCATATAGCGTCAGAGCAGAAGCGGCGGCAGGCAATTCGCGAGGGCTTTGATCGACTTACTGAAGTCGTGCCTGGTCTTACTCGCAGTCAGGGACGCAGCGAGGCAATCGTTCTGCAAAAAAGTACGCTCTGTTGACTCTCGCGCTACGTCGAGTTGTATAATAGTGCTAATCTGTCCATCTTAGCTCTTGCATTTTTGAAAAGTGAGCTTGAAGAGCATCGAAATCTCGTCCAGCGGATTACAGAGCTAGGCGGTGTGGTTCCGCCCGATTTGGAGCAACGGCATATGAACGAATTTGAGCAAGACATCGAAGACGATCCCTCAGATGTGGACGACGAACACCAGCTCTCCCCTGTCTAGTACTGTATTCGCTTCATAAAAATGTATACTATATATATTCAGGAGGACACGGCGTTATCAGCGGTTGTAACTTTTCTGTAGTCTTCCCCTTGTCACAAATTAGACAACTAGTTTTAATTAATGGATTGATTAATTTCGAATTGCCCGCTAAAGTATTATAATATACATAAATTATAGTACAAGGGACACCAAATACACAAGTGACAACACGGCAAGCACTGCCAACAGTAACAAAACCAGCACACATGTGACTGCGCCAAACTTATAAAAGTACAATTCCTTCAATTGGTTGAGGTAGTATACCATCACCTTGCCGGTCAGCTTCGATTCGCCCACTGTTCGTACCCCGAACGAAAATGGGACTTCCGCTATCGAGGTCGTGGGGATTTCGGTTTTGATAAGAAGATCGAGCGCAATCTTGAATCCTTGCGCGTTCACATTCTTCGCTTTGAGAATCTATATTCGTTAAATTCCGCCCAGCCATGCAACAATAACAAATGCACCTACGTAATCCTTTTGTATTCCAAAAAATCCGCTCATGGGATCGCTGACCGTAGTGAGCGGTCGCGCTAGCATTCGCGCACCGGCAGAAATAACACGTCTGATCAACGGCCAGTCCTTATCCATCGACACCTCTGGCGAATATCTAGTTCCCAACACAAACGCATTCGACTTTAATGCATGAAAAAAAGCCGGTACACGTTCTGGCGGATGCTACACCAGTCAGTCTTCCGTCTCAAACCTGTATTCTAATTTATAACGCACCTGAAGATCCGCATCCATGCATACCAAATACTTGCCGTGCGCATCCGTAAACCCTCTAATCACAGCAGAACTCAAACCACGTTCGTTCGTACGCACAATAATATCGACATTGTATCCCTCCGCCTTGAGTTTCTCGACCTCCTCGACCGACCCGTCTCGGCTGTTGTCGTCCACGAAGATGAGTTCCGCGTTCTTTGGCTCATCTAGCGCCGCAAATAGACGCGTCGTCAGGGGACGGATGTTAGCGTGCTCGTGATACGCGGGAACGATGACCGAGAAATCGACCATTGTGTTAATGTTGAAAGGTTTGTGAGGAGGAGAAGTCGTAGTATGAAGGTAATCCGACAAGGAAGAGCAATGGTAAACCCGGTCGCGTTTTGTGCGGCTGAGACGGCGCGTTGCCATCCCCCTCCCCCCGCCCTCCTTCCGTCCAAATTCGATATACATATAATGACTCGACTACAAAAAACTGTCTACGTCGTCGTTACTGTTATTGCAGCATATATCATCGTAAATCTCGGCATAATGCTATTGCCCGCAACCGCTCAAACACAAATTCACGCCGTCGTATGCTACGGTCAGAAAGGTAGACACGAACTAACTAACTAGAACACAGTTACCGTGGTTGGCGCTCGTACTGTTGGGTGCGTACGCGTTGGCGTTTGTTGGATGGGCTATTTACACTACATACGATCGGCCAGAGGCATACAAAGCGCCAGTTAAGGTATTATCGGACGGTACGGGTTTTTGGACTAAACTGACTTGGTTTGTTTGAGGACATTGCTGCGGTGAAGAGAGAATTGCTTCAACGAGGCGTCGAGGTCGATTCGCGTGTCGCAAATGTGTTCGAAGAGCCTGGAATCGCGTGAGCGTGCAGCAATCTATCGATCGACCTCGACAGTCGACAATAACATGCTAATTCTTCGGCCCGATAGTCGTTGCCCAGTCCTATCTTTTCTCGCTAATTGAGGATTTTTCTCTGCAGACTTTGCTACGCGATATTGCCTAGGTTTGGAGAGTTGTCTGAGAGAGAGAGAGCTAGTAGATTAGTACCGTCGTATGGTTGCCTAAACGGTTACCAAAGGCTTACTGGTCTCGAACTGTGAATAATGGTTCTAGTATGTACATCAAATACAACTATGCTCTAATCGTTCCGTTTATATTATGCATCAAGGAGGAGCGGCTGCTTCAGTGCCCATTGGCGGAGCAATATTATGTGCTTCACCAGACCGCTGTTTCTTCAAGCGCCGCTCTGTCTCAATAAACACTCTAATACCCACATCGATGCCCTTCCACGGGTCCTCCTCATCTTGCTTATCCATTTCCTCTTCCATCCTACTCGTCCGTTGACCCTCCGCCGCGGCTTTGTCGCGCGGATTCGGTCCAAAATCCTCCGGCCACAAGTCGAACCGCCCCGCGTTTATCAATGCCTTCTTTGCCTTCCGCTTCCGCTGCTGCCAGTCCTCGAAATCTTCACGATAGAGCTCCCACACGCAATTAACGCAGCCGCTCATGCAGCAATTATCCGGCTCCCCCGGTCGCGGTGGAACTTTAATGCCTAGGATATCGCGGTATGTTGATTCTAGTGCCTGTCGTCGCTGCGGCCCAGCTAACCGAGAACCAAACACAATCTCTGCTGTGCGTCAGCTTTGTTGCTAATCTACTGCTCAGAGCACTCACTCGCTCGTTCTTGCGCAGACAGAGGTCTCGCGGTGCCGACTTTCTCTAACTGAGGGTCGAACACTGTCTGCTTATTCGATGTAGGTGCCGGTGCTTCGTCGAGCTTTCCCGCTTCTGCTTGCACATCCTCCTGTTCGACTGCGTAGGCCGGATATCGCTTGGCCACTACTTTTCATCAGCTTCATGTCACTTCGCAGGAACTAGTTACGTACAGTCATAAAATCTATACGGATTTAACCGGCGCGTCGTGCTCGTCTTAAATTGTCGCCGAGGTATTTTAACTCTGTATGCTAATTTGCACGACATCTGGCGCATACAAAAATTCAGGAACTGAGATGAATCCAGTGGCGTAAACTCACTGTATAATCCTACTCAAAACGAATATGCTATATGCTACAAACCGCGGGGACCATATAGATCAGATTTCGTCTATATATAAACTTGACAACCCGAAGGTCTGCAACCTGAAGTGTCCTTGTAGTTCGTTCCTATGACGTTATCGATCAGCAAGGAAATTGGCACGTCGGCGACTGCCCTGAAACCCTGGAAACTTGGGTGAAAGCCAAACTCCGGCACCGCGGCGTACAATCATGTGCCACTCGCGATTCGATCTCTAAGAGGTTACTCAAATACCAGACGTTCTGGTAATTGACGCTGAGAAAGTGAGCGAAGATGCCGCCTGCGAAGAAAGGCCCGAAGCCATTTGACAGCGGCCTCAAGCGGATCGACAACAAGTTGAAGTTCACATCATTTGTTCAAGCCAACGCAATTAATCAGAAGAATTACTATACGTACGTACCATTAATGTGACCTTGTCTAGACACTATGATCGTGATTTGACTATGATATAGAGAATATCTTAAACGGGATGACCAGGCTATGATATTACGACAGTTGGCAGAGGATTTGGCGCGGGCTAAAGAGCCAAAGGGGATGGAAGACGCGAAACATAATGAAGACGAGATGGACGTCGATGACAAAGAAGAGCAAGAGGAGGTATGCGTTTTGTCACTATCGTGATAACGAGTTCAAAGTCTCACGACAAATAGGAGGCGTACGGATCAAAAGTGATCGTGATCCACCCTGGGTCGCGCAATATAAGGATTGGTCTCGCTTCTGATACGTATCCTACAACTATACCGAACGTCATCGCGTACAAAATGTCGCCGGCTGAGGTTGAGCAAACGAGTAATGCGGCTCCGCCGTTTAAGCCAGCTTCAGATCCAGATGTGAGTACTGCTTCTTTTCGTCGATAGTTGAATCACAAGTAATTGAAAAATAGTTCCTCCAAGTCAAGAAACAGCTATCGCAAGATTTTAAGGAACGAATGCGATTTTACAAACGGAGAGTTGCGAGTAATTCTCATGATTCGGTTCTATCATACAATAAGCGAACAACTCCAGAGGCTATTCCAGATCATAACGACCCAAACCGCATCGAATGGACGGATGTCTCCACTGGTCCAAATATTATTGTTGGAGAGAGAGTATGCTTCGTGCTATCAGAGGACCTAGTCGGGAACAGTGTCTAACGTCTCTTAGGCTCTAAATATTCCGCCGTTGTCAAATCCTCGATATAGACTTCTCTGGCCGATAAAATACGGCTACTTCAATGAGACTGATTATAAATCCACTGGTCAATTGGTTGGCGACCTGTCAATCATCTTTGAGCATGCAATCAGCTCCGAACTCAACATTCCAAAGAAAGATCTTCCCTCGTACTCCGCCATCCTCGTCATATCCGACCTATACGACAAAGTCCAGGTAACGGAGCTTCTTAACATGCTGTTCCGGGAACTGCAATTTTCAAAAGTAGGTATAATACAAGAATCGGTCGCCGCCACATTTGGGGCCGGCATCTCGTCGGCTTGTGTGGTAGACGTTGGGGCCCAAAAGACGTCGATATCATGCGTTGATGAGGGACTGTGTGTTGTTGACTCTAGGTATGTCTTTACACGAATGCGAATGAGACGCATTGTACTAATTTACTAGGGTCAATTTGCCGTATGGTGGAGATGACATCACACTCGCACTGGCAAAGCTACTCCAGTTGTCACAATTTCCATACAAAGAATTAAATCTGTCGTATCAATATGACTGGGCATTAATGGAGGAGATAAAATCAAAATTCTCGACGACAAATGATGCCGAAATCACTGTCCAGCTATACAACTTTTATCAGCGGACACCTGGACGGTCGGCACGTAAGTACTCGTTCAAGACGTTTGATGAAGTCATGCTCGGTCCGATGGTATGTTTAATGCAGTATAATTACCGTCGACTCGAATGCTGACGTGTCTCTGTGTAGTCATATTTCTTTCCAGATATATTTGAGAATGAGAATAAGCTGAAAAGCAGGCATACTTTGTTTGACCGTTCTAGTGACATCTACGACTCAACATATAATGATCCCTATGTAAGTCTCTCTGGTGTGCGTTTTCGATACGTTGCTGACACATCCAATAGTCTGAGGCGCAAACAAGTCTCTACGCACAGTATGTCCCAGGCGTTGACGCAAATTTGACACAGTTACAGCATCAACAGCAAATCTCAGTTTCTACACCGCGTGCATCCACGAAGTCCAACTCGCTCGCTCACCTCCAAGATGAGACGCCGACTTCGTCCGCGGCAGGTACACCCGCACCTGAGGTGCCGCCTGCCGCTACTGCAAATCTCTCGGCGGCAGCAGCATCGCTAACTGCGGCTACCGGAGTTGCCGGTGCCTTGGGTGGCAATGCTGCTACTCGTGCCGCTGCCGGTCCATCGTTTCAAGCGCTATCCCTCGCGTTAATGAACACTCGCGTCGCCATTCAGGCACCTTTAGACCAGGCTATTATTGAGAGCATCACCCAAGTCAGCAAGGTCGACGAAGCTCGCGGCAAGCGCATGTACGAAAACATCATCGTGGTTGGGGGCGGCGCCGCCAATATTCCAGCCTTCAACCGTCTGCTGGAAGACCGCTTAGCGATGTGGAAAGGTTGGAGCACCGGATCTGTCACAGTGATGCCTACGCCTAGAGATATGGATCCAACGCTCTTGGTTTGGAAGGGTGGGTCTGTCTTTGTGAAGTTAAAGATCGCCAACGAGGTGTGGATTGGGTCTCGGGATTGGGATCTGCTAGGAAGCAGGTGCTTGCAATATAAGTGCTTGTTCTTGTATTAGGAGGAGTGTATGTCAAGATAAAATTTGATTAATATATTGTAATGTAATTGTGTTTATTAATCGACTTGTTACGCGTGATATGCTCCGAGGTTGTGCCTGTGCCGCGAACTTGCGCATAGTCCCGGTGACTTATGAGCCGCAAGCCCGTTAAGCCGACAGCCGAGGCAACTTCTCGGGAACCTCGGTGATCCGGGGTACACACACACTATAATTATTACCACTTCGCGCCCCTTTGATCTTGCTATCCTTGCTGCCCCGATACTCTCTCAAAATACAAGTACATATTTTGGTATTTAGAGTGTGCACCGCGCAGATATAGCCTTTTGTTTGAGTTCTCGCTGAGCAGACTAGTCGACACTGCACACAGCAACTCGCGCGAGTCCTCCACCAAAAAATGATGGAGTCGTCCTCCGACGACGTCGCACCAGTAGAGAAACTTCTGAAGATTGAACAGCTCGATGTAGATCTCTACAGAAGCGCCGAGCCGTTGTACATGGCGAAAGGTGCACGTGGCCTTTATGGCGGAAATGTCATCTCGCAATCGCTAATGGCAGCCACTAACACAGTTCCGCCGGAATACAATGTCCACAGCATGCACTGCTACTTCGTGTTGGCTGTATGTCGACCTTGGTGATTTGGGTTTGGTGTGATATAATGTACTAACACATCACAGGGTGATCCCACCTTACCCGTTCTCTACAAGGTCCAGCATGTCCGCGAAGGTCACGTACGTAAATCAGCTAAATAGTACCAAGATGATTTTGACTTGTAACTCCGAATTTCATAGTCGTTTATCACACGAACAGTTCAGGCACGGCAGAGAGGACGATGTATCTTTACTACGACTATATCTTTCCAGACTCCGGAGGAAACGACGCTTTCTCATCAGCCCGATTACCCGGGAGCGTTGCTGCCACAACCAGACGAACTCCCTGACTACGCTGCAATTGTTGGAGAGCTTTATAAGAATGGAACTATCGCAAAAAGCGAGCTTATGTCTGCAGAACAGCTCTCGTCTATTATTCCGACGGATACACGAGTTGTCATGAACGGTGAGCTTAATCAATATTAGGTAGCTGTGAGGCAAGATGGTTGATTCCCTGAATCATAGAGTATCCTGAGGGAACCCCTCCAGATCAGAAGAAGAACTACATGTGGGTCAAAGCGAAGGGAAAAATTAAGAATGAAGGAGCGCATACGATGGCCCTTGCCTACTTCAGTGACAACGGTTTCTTAGGCACTTCGGCACGCCTTAACGGAGTAAATGCCAAGGATATCGCCATGTTGGTCAGCCTGGGTACGTTTTTACCAATAATGTTGGGAAGAGTAATAGTACGTGATTAACGATGATATAGATCACAGCATTTATTTTCACGTATAAGAACGATGTTAGCACCTATTTAGTAAGCATGCTAAGTGTGATAGGCTCCTTTCAAGGCAGACGAATGGATGCTATACCAGATGGATGTAAGTGTCTACTACTCATATTTTTACATATGGACTTGTACCTAAGTACGATATAGTCACCTTGGACTGGTTCTGCTAGAGGTAAGGGCCCCAAGTCGAATGTGGGATTACTGCGTGCACTTGTTAATACATTGTAAAGGACTTGTATTTGGTAAAATATTTACTCAAGACGGAATCCTTGCTGCGTCTATTATTCAAGAAGTACGTTGTTCGTTTGATACGGTAACTACCACTTTGCTAAAGAATCGTACAGGGTGTAGTCCGGTTTGCTGACACTACGGCGAAAACGAAGTCGAAGCTGTAAGTCCGTGAGGGAGTAATTCATAAGATTCATAGATGATTGCGTAATATATGGCTATAGCCAATGGATTCTTGTTCGTAGTTTGGTTAAGATGATTTTCTGGCGTCTATAGATTTCTTTACGAGATCAATAACATCCTGTTCATGAATTTTATGCATTATTTTCTTCACGCCTTCATTTTCTGCAGTTTGGAAGTGAATCACGGGAACGTCGTACGCCTATGATTCTGTTAGTAAGTAAACGTTTGAATATAATCTAATACAACGATTAAATACGGTACGGACATATTTGTCGAACCATTCTTGGTTCTCTGATTTCATGATATCAATTTCCGAGTATCTAAATTTCGGTAAACACTTGATTGCCTTGGCAATCGATTCTTTGGCTTCATCGCATAGGCCACATTGCGGACGTGAGAAAATCGTCATGACAGGATAGTTATTGGTGGCTGCTGCCAACGAATATATTAAAGTAGAGCGCATTGGCAACCAAGTCGTATTTCAATTGTCTTGTATTCTTTATTAGGTGTATCGTTGTAGTGAAATCGAATGTGTCTATGGTCCCATCTTCGAGTCCGGTATTCCATTCGAGATAGATTTGTAAACCGCACCTCCGACGCACCTCCTGAATTGGACACATGAGCCACAGAATACTCTGCCCCTCAACGCTTCGCCTGATATCAACGTCGACCATTCTTCTTGCTACGAGTGCCTGAGAGATAGCGACGGTTGTCGATGTAGAAGGGGGCTTATATGTTTTTCGGTGTCTGGTACGTTATATTATTTTACTGCGCTAAGCAATTTCAGGGGCAGTAAAGGTACTGGCAGAATTGTCTCAGTTTTCCGAAGGTTTCAAGTTGGATAATCCTGAGACTATATATGGCTGCATAATTGCTAACCAATGGCAGAAATATGGATGATGATGATAATATTCTCGATCGTTCCGAAGACGATCGAGAGGACGAAGTCATGACCGGTCAAGATTCGGATGCGGGTGTAGACGAAAACGACAACGATGCTGACGGCGATAACGAAATGGATGTTGACGATGACGACGATGACGACGATCGGGATGACGAAGGTGAAGGCGAGGGCGAAGGAGATGGTGATGCCGACGCAGATGGTGACGGAGAGCAAGTTGGTGAAGGCGACGACGATGAATATGGCCATCCACAGGCAAACTCGCAGCAAAAGGCACCAGAAGGGGACAAGGATACGACAGTTATTCTTGACAACGAGCCTCTGTGGCTATATTCGTACTCACATTCCAGACAATTCGCAAAAGATAAACTTATAGAAGGTTTAGATACATGCGTGTCCTACGATATCGCTCCGTACGTGGCAGCGCCAATGTCGACTTCGATAAATTGCGTGGACTTACCGCAGAGCATGCGATGGTTATTCACTGGCGGGCAAGATGGCTTTATTCGGAAATTTGATTTTTATCAGTCGGTAAATGGAAAATTGCCCTTAACCGTCGCGCAGAAACATCCCTTCGCCGACACCATCACTAAGGTACTATGAAAGTTATATAATTAATCATGGCTGCAATCCTTGTTAATAAATATCTGCAGGCTGGTGTGCTAGTTTCATATTGGGAAAACGAAGTACCAGTTGAACCTGATCGTATGTGTGCCTATTTTTCTTAAGCCAATGAGTTATCTAACTGTACACAAGCTACCGCCGTGACAGGTCCACCGGAAGAGCATGACATGAAAATATCGCCCGTATACGCACTGGCAGTTCAATCACAGTGTCTTTGGCTTGTATCTGGGCTAGAGGTATACCGTGTTTTCTTGGCTAATTCGGATGTAGTGCTAATTTTTATGTTTAGACTGGCGGTATAACTCTACAAACTATCAGACACGCGGAAGGTCGCGTACACGCGCACCTACAAAAGCACACATCCACAGTGTCGGTTCTTCGTTTAAACCGCGACGAGACTTCGGTTGTAAGCGGAAGTTGGGACAAGAATGTTGTCGAATGGGATCTCAACAGAGGAGATATTGTGCGGGAATTCACTGGTAGTACTGGCCAAATTAGTGTCATTGCATGGCGGCCTGACAATGCGTCCACAATACCGTTGTCGTATACTGCACACAAGGCGGAATCAAATGACGTTCCTGTCAACGATGCCAGTAAAGATTACAATGAACAATCGCAGAACAAACCCAAAGACGAGGACTCGGACCTCGGCTCGTTGTTCGGTGAAGACGATGACGATGACGATCAGGACAAGATGGCATTGGATTCTCTTTTAGAGGATGCAGCTATGGAAGCCGCAGTTGGAGATGCCGACCCAAAAGTGGCTGACACTAACGTGACCACCGATGACGAGTCAACTACCAATGGGATCAAGATCAACGACTTGCCGAACGGAATCTCAAGTAGCCAAAAGGGATCGTCCGGCTGTTCGCCATCAACGGGACCTACAGTGTCAGCTACTGTCAATGGTCAGACAACAGATAGTAAACGGGAAGGGCAGTCAAATAATATCTTCCTGACAGCGTCAATTGACGGAAAATCGCGAATTTGGGATAGAAGAATGGCGCGGTGCATATCCGAGATCGGGCTGGCAGCAAATGTTCCTCCGTGGTGTATGAGTGCTTGTTGGGCACTTGATGGCAATAACGTGTACATTGGTCGCAGAAATGGAATAGGCACGTATTTTCTTGCGGGCATTGTTGCAGTTACTAACATGCTGCTAGTCGAGGAGTATTCGGTCCACGCAATGGATAAGCCAGTGCGGTCGCTGAAGCTTCCGGGAGGATCAGGCCCTGTCAGCTGTGTAACCCCCATGCCGAACGGACGGCATCTCGTGTGCGCGTCGTTTGACAATATCAGACTATACGACCTAAAGGCTTCCGTCGGCACAGGAAGTATGGCTTCAGCAAAAAATACGGTAACCAGTAAAGTACCGTTCCTCATCGTTCCAGGTCATCACGGCGGTACGATATCTGACATTCTTATTGACCAAACATGCCAATATATGGTCACGTCGGGTGGGAACCGTGGCTGGGAAGGTGCCCCTACGGAGGTCATGTTAGTGTACGAGATAGAAAAAATTGTGTAATTTCTTTCGCAGTGTATCGAGAGAGAAATTGTAAAATATTCAAGTCATCTTATGGAGTTGGAACGGATACTTTTGTAGACTATTTACGTTTGTTAGTCAAAATGTACGATGGTGATGATAATTGGCTCTATGAAGTTTCAAATTCTAGTAGAATGTACCATATCTATCAGATTTTAATTTCCCCCTTACGGCGTCTAGAATCTATAGAACAGCCCTCGCAACCGGCAAACACTGATCGTGGAAAACAAAGTCTTTAGATCGAAGTTCTTTTTCATGCCGATCAATGACTAATAGGTTATTTCTGATTGTTGCTATGTCTAGTTCCGTAAATTTCAGATAATTGAGCAAATACCCTTCAACACCTCCGTATTCTGCATTAATAATGTCGATCATTCTGCGCATCGCCTCAAAGCTAACAGTACTGTTAAAATAGGTCAAGAAAAGAAGAAATTAGTAGCACATACGTTGAGCTCATAATATTTTTGATGAGATCCGGACTTGTTGCTGCGAATAATTTTGATATACTTGACAGCATGCGGCCATACTCATCCTGAAGCCCAAGCTGTGTCATTTCGTATTCCCTGCCATTTCTCTGTTAGCAAAGACAAACGACGTAATCGGATGGCTTATAATACCTGGCGATATTGTCCGCATCGACGTCAGCTATCATAAGAATCAAAGCACAGATAACACCGGTTCTATCTTTGCCAGCTAAAGCAATTGTCAATTCATGCACAAGAAAGCAATTCCGACTGTACCACTGACCAGTGCAATGAATAATTAGGGGCTTATCTGAGTGGTCTCTAATGTACTCTAGGATCGTCCGATATGCTGTAACGCCTTCTTCCAAAAACTCTCTATAAACACTCAAAAAACCTTCGGCACCCAGAGAAAGTCGTTCCAGCTTCTTAGCAATCTCTCCAGGCGACATGTCTCCGTCTACACCCATAGGAACGTGCTGTCTATCCAAACCTGGAATATCATAGGCACCATTCTTTTGGCATTCTTGGGATGACCGCAGATCAAATGACATGCAAATGTTTAGATCTTTGAGGGAAGCTTTGCCATTCTCTGTGACCGTGCTCATCTGAGCAGCTCTGAAAACGTAGCCAATCCGAACGTATCTGCCATCTCGAGTCTTCCAACCGCCCAAATCACGAAAATTGAGCACTCCATCAATTGATTTCCAGCGAGAGATGGCACCCACATAATAGGTTCTCTCATGGAAACGCTTACGCTGCGATTCCGGTGAAATCCAATCCGTGATAACTTTGACGACTTGGGAATTGTAATTAATGCGTTCGCCAGTTTCCGGGTTGCGAGCGTAAAAGTTGTGGTCCGCCTCAGGGATGAACTTCAGGGTGTGGCGATTGCCTAACAAATTGGCGTACATTTCTGAGTCGTTCACAGAAATATGGGTATCTTTGAGACCATATATGGTCAGAAAAGACGTCGAATTAGGCAGACGCGAGATGTCGTTCATGTTTGGTTTCGCCAGGCTATTTGTCTCGTTAGCTGGAACGAAAACCCGCTGCAGTTTCATATATCGAGGTACGTCAGCCCAATGCCCTTTGTCTTCCTCCCAGGTTGGTGATTGGCGAGCTACACGGTCACGAATCTGTTCCGCTCGGAATCTGCCGCTACAATTGATGATATTGGGAATTGAGGGGTCGCAACGTACAGAGTAGCAGAGTCCCGCCAGGGCACCTAAAACGAGCGACTTATTACCGCCATTCACCGCCAACAGCAGCAAACATACCTCTCGAATGCCCTACCAAAGCCAGCACATAAAGCTTCTTAACTTCCCTAACATAATGAAGCACGTCCTTGATATCGTGGAAATCCTCGTCAAGCGTGCGGCCGTCTGATGACTCGATCTCAGCGGATTCCCCGCACCCACGGAAGTCATAACGAATCGAATACAGTCCCAGCGGACTTTCGGCAAGCTTATGTGCAAGAATTTTCTGGTAGCAATAGTTCTTGTGTCCACCGAATCCGTGCATTATAATGACAACGCTGGGCGGGTAGGAAGGATTGGTTGGCGCAGTAAGGATTCCAATAATCGCGCCTGATGTCGAAGTCGATGGTAGCGAGAACGAGACTTCGACCCGTTCCTCGGCAAAAGCGGGAGCATCTCGCGACTCGACAACCATTGCCATAAAGGAGCCTGATCAATAGCTTTTAGAGGCGCGAAACAAATCCAAATTGTGAGCAATATTAATGGTTGTACCGATGGCAATCTTCCGAGGAACGCAATGGTTGTACCGATGGCAATCTTCCGAGGAACGCATTAAATTCAGGGGCCAAGTAAAAGTAAAACATTCGGTGACACTACTGCGAATTTGCCACATGGCGATACTAACTCCAGTAATCCTGAGGGCGAGGTTCCCGCGTCATAACTGGACCGCGTCATGACGCATTGTTATTTGGTCAAGCCAATGGTGCAACTACTATCAGAACAGTAGTCTATTCTATATTCTAGTTTGACGTTAGAAATCATGTCGTATCCGAACCAGCACTACGGAGATAGCGGCTCCAATAACCTTCAGTTCTACGCATCGAACTATGAGACGCCAGCAGCGCCTGCTCCCGCTGGGCGGTACTCTCGAGGCGGCATTGGTGCCGCAATTCCGACGTTTGGTGGCAGTGGAGGAGTACCGGGCACTTCAGTTGGAGGTGTGGATGGAATTTCGGCAGCTGCAAGTGGCGAGCGGCTAAGTGGTGGATGGTTGGCGGCATTTGGCACGAGTGGTTATTCGGATGAACCACCATTATTAGAAGGTAACATTGTTGGTAAGACATACTCTGACCGATATGACTAATACAGCTGAGTAGAGTTGGGAATCAATTTCGGGCACATAAAATCAAAGGTTAGTTGTGACGTCGTAAATCCGGTTCTACCAAAGCTCTATTAAACTCGTCCATAGACTCTCACCGTTCTAAACCCACTAGCAAAGGTAGACCAGAACATCATGGACGACTCCGATCTTGCCGGTCCCATATTGTTTTGTCTACTGCTTGGTACATGTCTATTATTTTCAGGAAAGGCTCATTTTGGTTATATTTATGGTGTAGCATTACTCGGATCAATATCACTGCATTTAATAATGAACCTGATGGCAACCACAAGCAGTATCGATTTTATTCGAACAGCAAGCGTGTTGGGCTATTGTCTCTTACCTTTAGTCTGTGCTTCAGCATTTGGAGTGGTTATGTCGATGGAGTAAGTCTTCAACGGACTTGATTGTAGCAATACTGATGTGTATAGTAACGTGATCGGTTATTTTATCTCGACTTTGGCGATATTCTGGTGTACCTATTCCTCCTCAGCAATGTTCGTCGCTGTTCTTCAACTCTCAGACATGCGGCCATTAGTTGCCTACCCACTGATGCTATTCTATAGTGTGTTTGCCGTCATGTCCATTTTTGCTGACAAAGCTTAGTCGGCTATGGGAGATATTAACTATCGAATTATTGTATTTACTTGAACAGTCTAGCGATTAAGGAATTTGTATTATAGAATATAGTTTGTCACAGAGTATATGAGTTATGTACCAAGAATTAACTGCACAGGCCTAACAAATCCGTTCATAGCAGTATGAATGCAAATATTATTATAAAAAATCTTACTAACAATCTTCCAAATAGCTTACAAGTGTCCAAACGTTTTTCGGTTCATTAATCACAACTTTTATAAGTCTAATTTAGATACACCACTTTATTGGATACCACCCAGAACACTAAACTGACCTCCAGCTCCGGCAAGAAGCATATTAACACCTCTGGTAGCCGTGTTCTCGATCTTAGTCGGTATCTCAACGTCTTCAGTGGCAGGGCCTTGACCAACCTGATAGGTCTCTGCGAATCCCCACGACCATGCAGATCCGTCGTCTCTGGCTAAAGCAATATTATGATGACTACCGCATGTCACGAGCTTGAATTTCGTGTCATCCTCCACATTAACTTCGGTCGGAATGGGAAGGAATCGTGGATGTCCAGCGGCGTCCTTTACTACAGTGTGCGGAAGCTCATCCTTTTTGACACCAATCTCACAGGAGTCTAAACGTCCAAAACTGTATATATCGCCAGTCGAAGACAATGCAATCGAATGATGTTCGCCACCAGTGATACTAATGATATCTTTGTCCTTAAGCGCGTCAATATACGTGGGAGATGTCACAACAGCGCCATCTTCGCCCGCGCCTTCGCTCGGAATTCCACACTGTCCATATTGATTCAAGCCCCATGCCATTACACGATTTGATGTATCAATCGCAAAAGCGTGGAATTCGCCAGACCCTATGAATTTGATATTTTTAATGCCAAACTCTCTTGGATGAAGCGATTGCATACGTGCGCGCTCGACGACGCGACGACCAAGCTGGAATTGCTGCCCATTTCCCCATGAAAAGACCTTGCCATTAGTGGTAAGGGCGAGTACATGATCCTTTCCCGCAACAATTTGACCGACTGAGTAAGGGATCGGGATTTGGACCGGAGTGGCTTGAAATTCAACTTCGTCACTAAAACCGAGAACACCTTCGTTGCACTTAGTACTATGTTAATAATCGCCCGTAAGAGAAATTACTTGTTTAACTTACTCTAAATGTACCCCATGCCCAGAGTCTTCCTTCACTGGTAAGAGCCAATGACAAGTTGTCTGACGCTGCGACCTGGACAAAAACTAAATCATCGGGCAAGTTTTCGACAAACGTCGGTGTACTTTCCAGAGGATTCAAATCGCCATCGTCATCATCATCATCATCGGCGTCCATGTCCCTCAACAAGCCTTCTTCGCCACCCGACGTGTTACGACCTAATGCACCATGATCATTGCAACCCCAAGACAATAGTTTTCCATTTTTGTTGATAGCAAGTACGTGCGCACCGCCGACGGCGAAGTCAACGATCGAAATGCCATCAGTAGGCAAGAAAGGGTTAAGCCGCGGTCTCTTGACTTCCTTGTTCTTTGCATCTGGACCGAGACCAAGCTCAGACATACTACCTGTTCCAAAAACATAGATATTGAGCGGTTCGGTCTTCAATGCCGGAATAGGGATAATAGTCTTGCCGGTAGTCTTTCTGAGCTTGTACGGAGGCGGGAAAACACCCTTCGGGTGCACTTTAGCCTCCTTGAAGCCATTCGTCACCGGTTCCTGCTTTGCCACGGCATCTGTTTCCTTCTCGTCTTTATCGGCCGTAGATGTTTCATCGATCTGCGTCTCCACCGCGTAGTCCTTTTCAGATGTTGTTACTGTCTCTTCAACCGGCTTGGGCATTCCGTCATCTTTAGGAAAACCATCAGGCTCAGTAACAGTCGTGACAATCGAGTCAGCCGCTGTTGCAAGCGAATCCTTCAACGAATCAGCCGTACTGCTGGCAACAGACGCTCTCTTGCGACCACGCTTGTCAGGCGGCGCGGAGGCCACGGATTCTCGGTATCTTGTCTGCCGCTTCGCAGGAGCAACAAGTGCAGATTCTGCCTCTCCATCGGACCGTTGCTTGCGTTTGCGTCCCGGTGGCATTAGTTGAGATTGGAAAAAACGGGATGGTGAATGGATCGAAGAATAATGGCGTTTGATGGGATGAGCGGTGCGGCAGAAAGTTCAGACTTACCCTGACCGCCGCACACCAAAGTTTTTGCTGTGCGCAACCTAATCCCAGTGATCACATATTTACTCTGAAGGGTCAATCATTACTCGTCCATCTCTATGCATTATTGTATAATACAACCTATTTATTAATATTATTTGCTAAACACCACTATGAACGGATGGGCGTCTGGCGATCTCCGCAACTAATCTACTCAGGGGCCGTTCATCTGGTAATTCCGAGATTATATTGCCTAGAACCATGAAAATCGCGTTAATACTCATTATGACTTCGCGAGAAACTTGAGGATTCTCTATAAGCTGTCTCAGCCTATCAGTCAAGTCGTCCCGATCGTCCAACAAGTTGACTAGAAAGCTCTTCGTCCCATTGTCGTGCGCAAACAACGACAAAGCGTACACCGTCCCGGGAATAAACGTAGACTCTTGATCTTGGTCGAGCAACAGCTGAAGTATGATTTCAAAAAGTAACTTTACTTGCTGTATATCATTCGAGAAAGCCTCTGTCAAGAGCGACAATAACTCATTTGTGCAAGCCAATCTAGCTGTAGCTCTAATCAACGCACACATTAGCCTTCCAGTCTCTATCTTCAAGTTCTTCTCCGCATTTGTTTTGCCTATCTCCAAGCACCGAGAAAGAATTCCATCTTCGGGATTTAATTTTGCAAGATTGTAAGCGTTTTCGTATGAATTATTTACTAATTGCCGTAGCACGCTGACACCTGAGAAGACGACCTGAGGCGACATATCTTTATTGATGAGTTTTCTGACCACTGTAAATGCATTTTCCTCCACTAATTGTCGTTTATTCTCCTCTGAAAAAAATTAGAAACCATTGTCTATATTAAAAATCTGAATCTTACCGCTAATGGCTAAATTCTTGAGAAATCCTCCAGCGGCATGAAGTTCCTGTGCCGAAGTCATTATATTCACGCCGCAAATAATATCCTTATGCAATTGTAGATCATGAACAGCTTTGATACACGCCGCCTCTGCACAGATACGTTAGCACACATACAGCTCCTATAGGACATCCATCATGCACACCATTCGTAGCGAGATTGCCTAAAGCTGTGAGCCCAGCCGTTCGCAAACTAGAAATTCCGCTCCCCGAACCACGGTTCAAGATCCAACACCGCCAAATCTGAACAAGTTCGTTATCCAAAGAGACTTTGTCCGGAAACTCGTCAAGGCAAAATATATTTGCAAGGGCCAAAAGGACGTCTGCCAATTCCTGGCTAGCATCTTCTGCTTCAACTGATTCGGCAAAGTTTTCGTAAAGAGAACATAGTTTCCGTAGATCAAATTGATCATTTTCGAGTGCCCTGGACTGGAACGACTTAAATGAAAGCACCTTGGTGATCAAAATTGAGTATTCGCCAATGCTTGATAGCCCAATAGATTGTATTAGCGTATGTAACGCCGACGGGGGTAAAATACTCTCGGACATAGCTTCTGCTCGAGTTTAGTATCCAAAACAAACTTAAGAAGAAGTAAGTTATACCGTTTAATAGAAGCATCTCCAAAATTCTTAAGATAAAATCAGATATGTCATCGTGGTGAAGCTTATCCAGCAAATAAAACAGCACTGTCACGAATCCATTGTCTATCAAATACTTTTGCGCTGGCTCTTTTCATGTCAGCAACAACGCAATGCAGGAGTTACATTCAATACGCTCACCGTAGTCGTTGCAGAAATTAAACGCAACAATAATACTAGTATTCCTGATATTGTCGGTCTCGCCGCTTGCAGCAGTCAGTGACGATTTCAGAGCCTGCAAAAATGCTTCATCCCGCATGACCAAGTCACGATTGGCATCTATATGACTCGCAATTAGATCCTTTAATCATTACAGGTTTTTAATGAGTAGTTATGTACTGTTATCTGCGCACATATTCCCGAGAACTCTCAGACATTGAAATTGGACCGACGACGATCCATTTTGTAGATTGTTCGCTATATCGTAAACGAGCTGCGATTTTCCATTAAATTCGGGCCTAGTGCTTTCTGTGCATTGGTTAGCAACCTGACAGAGTTGTTTGAATCCTGTAGAGTACCATACCATTCGCCGCGAGGGAAGCTAGCTCTGATAGTTCGCACTCCAATTGCTTTGGATCATATGAACTCAATGACTCCGCAATCATAATAAAATTCATTGAGATCTCCGATTAATTGCCTTTATTATTCCCTCAGATCACATGCAGAAAGCAATGTAATCAAGGGAAGCTTTGGGCTTCCTTACGGTGCGTGGACCGAAAATTCGAAAGAGAGATTCCTGTAGGCTCCACGCACACCTAAGAAGGTTATATTATATTTGAAATATACCTAATAGACTAACGGACCTACCCCCGAAAATTTGAAATCTTTCCGATATCAAACTGTTGATAATAAGCGCGAATAAACCCTTACCCGAGCTTTAAATGCACAATCCTTTGGCTGGCCGTGATTTTATGTAGTTGTGGGTGTCAAGGGAGTGCGACGAGAGCAAAATAACCCTCTGCTCTAGATTTTACTGTGGCAGCCTTGTACCTGAAAGCCAAGTGGATTACTATATAATTATTGCAGATGGGCACGTTCAAGCGACCTGCTCTTTATCAACCCAGTGATATATCGCTTAAGAAATATTTCATTTGCGCGATATTATGGCAACTGCTCACAGGCGCGAGATTATACGCTAAACTGGTATACGGCAGTAATATATTTTGCTGATGCTCAGCAAATTGCTTAATTTGCCGATTACCACAGCTAGCTAGCTGCATAGTAATAATTCATGTACTATCATGTTGTATCGGAGAGCTCTTGCGTCTAACAAATCAGATGCTGCGACGCATCTACTATTTACACTCGCCAAAAATGATCCGATTTATAATAGGTGTTTTATTTATTAGTATGAGAACTGACGCAAAGCGATGTGTGTGTACAGCAACTCGCACATCCGTCCGTTCTATACCCATGATTTGCATTAGAGCGCTTTGATCGAGCTGGCATGACTTCAATAAATCAAATAAAGAGTCGCAATTGAGCTATAGCGGATTTTGGTAGAAATAGCGTGTAACGAATATAACCATCACGCGCCAGACGCGTCGCGTTTCCTTCGTTCATTCCTTCATTCGTTTCTTGCCATTATTTCCTTCTGTTTTCCTTTTACCTCACAGATTGTATATACTACAGTAATAAACTGGTTTCAATCAAAAAAAAATTGGAATCCGGGGTTGATCCGCGGTTGGCGCAGGCGCACCGCGAGAGGCAATCTCAACTAAACAAATTACTTGCGCTCGACGCATCACCGCAAAACACTGGGTGACTTCCCGCGACTAGACTCTCGAATTCACAGATCTAGTCGTTTCTCCTGTGAATCTACTAATTCTCGTGCTACGGAAAGTCGCCAACTCATTTCCCATGCCAGACCGCGGACTATTTCTGGACTCTGTGCCGCTCGTCTGATTATAATATCTCCACCAGTCCTCGCTGCTGTTACTGATCTTCCGCTGATCTCTTTATCTACCCTCTCGTTCACCATACTTCCGACCCTTCTCCTGTGTGCGCCAACAACAATGGTTCTGCAACAAAAACCAGCGAAACGACCTCGACAGGCAATGAGCAGGCGTCCGTGTGCGGTTCCCGTCAGCGGAAATTACCTCCGACGTTGGATCGGGGCTCAATTGGTTCCGACAACTTCTGGAGCGAATATACGCGGGAGCTGTCACGACAGTGGTCATTGAATACAATGACCGTCTCTGGAGGTTTGGGATCTTCCAGAAGCATCGAGTCCAACTCATGGTTCTCAATCCAACTCCATCCGCAGAAGAGTACGCATCCTCCGAACTCACGGAAGACCTTCTTGCCGTCGTTGATTACTTCCGAAAGGCAGCAGTGTACAGAACGCGGAGGCGACAAGATCCGCACCCGGAAAGTACGCCCCTTTCCGATCACTTCGCAGAACGAAACTCTGAGGCAATGGTTCGGGGCACAGCGCTACATATACAACAAATGTGTAGCGTTGGTACGAGAGGGGATGACACCAACGCAGAAAAAACTGCGTGCTGTTTATCAAACAGCGAATACACACTGAACGATAATGAGATGTGGTTAATACGATTTGAACGAGGAGGCCATCAGGGACGTGTTTGAAAATTATAAAAGTAACATGGCAAAATATAAGAAAGACAAGAAGCCATCTACTTTGAAATTCCGATCCAAAAAGGCGTCAACACAGAGCCTCTCGGTCCTAAAAAGAAGTGGAACGGTGGTGAACAGTCGTTTTATTCATTCATCTTCTCACCGTCAAAGATGGCTGCGGCAGAGCCATTACCGACCGTTTTAACGAGAGATTCACGGCTCTTGAGGACGCGATTGGATCGCCACACTCTCATCATCCCTAATAAAGCCTGCAAAGTGAAGAGGAAAGGTGCAACGTGAATTTGTTTTTTATAGATCCCGGTGTTCGTACCTTTCTGATGTGCTACGACTCAAACGAGAACATAGTTGAGGTGGGGAGGGGTGCCGTAGTTTATAGTGTCGAAGCTGCTGCACCACCGGCGGAAGTTACAAAGTCGGCTGGCGGCTCATCGGAACCACAAGAAACTCTAAAACCTTCAGAGAATCAATCACGTCGTCGAGGACATGCACAAGAAGACGGCGACGTTTCTGTGTGCCAATTCATGTTATATTTTATAGTATAGAGAATTGTAAGACGTTGTGATGTCGCAAGTAGTTCATTCATACCATAAATTGTTACTCGCCATGGGATGTAAAAATAATCTGCACAGTGCGTAAGACAGACTCTGGGTACATTTGATTCAGATTCTATTCAACGTTTACTGGCCTACAGCGGCAATTGCGTGTCAGAAGCTCATTGCATTTGGTCTTGAGACTTTTCAACTAATCTATAACTTAGACACACTACCTAAAGCTGAATACGCCAAAGCCTTCTTGATTAATTATCCATACACACAGGAATTAGAGTATTCCAAGGCTGTCAATCGGTTCACAAGCCACAGCGGTCATATAACGAACACAAGGAGCCGAACTCTTTATACCAAGCAAACAAACGTAACATTTGCTCCCAAGACAGTATGCCACAAACACCAACAACCATATGTATGCAATGTATGCAATGTATACCACCAACTAATCTATAACGATTAACAACTAAGCAGTCTTCTCCAGCGCCTGCATCTGGACCAATTCGGAATATTTCCCACCCTTCGCCAACAGCTCCTGGTGCGTACCCATCTCGCACACCACACCGTTATCAAACACGTAAATCACGTCTGCATTCTGAATGGTGCTCAATCTGTGTGCAACAGCGATTGTGGTACGACCCTTGGCAGCTTGGTCTAAAGCAGCCTGAACGACTTTCTCAGATTCAGAGTCTAGAGCTGAAGTAGCTTCGTCAAGAAGTAGGACCTTTGGCTTGCGGATGAGAGCACGAGCGATTGCAATTCGCTGCTTTTGGCCACCAGAGAGAAGGATACCCTTTGACCCACAAAGAGTGTCATAACCATTTGGCAATGATGCGACAAAATCGTGGATATTAGCCTGTTTGCAGGATGCAATGATGTCCTCGTCTGTGATATCATCTGGGTGGAGAGAACCTAACTTGACGTTATCCCGTATACTACCGGCATAGAGCACAGGCTCCTGCTGCACCATTGCTAGATGACTTCTGTAAGAGTTGATTTCCAACGTCGAGACATCATGTCCGTCGATCAAGACTTGACCTGCCAGAGGTCTGTAAAACGACTCTATGAGCGCGATGGTCGTACTCTTTCCACATCCCGACATGCCAACCAACGCAGCATACTGTCCTTTCTTAACCGTGATATTCAGGCCCTTTAGAACGGGAACCTGAGGACGGGTCGGGTAGCGGAAGTGCACGTCTCGGAACTCAACGTCACCCTGAACATCGTCCAGCACTTCACCCTCACCAGACCACGCGTCAATCTCGGGGATGGAATCCATAAGGCGCTTGATATTCGCGGCAGCAGACTGTGCTTTACCCATATCCGGTGCGAACGAGAACACGATACCTGCAGCTTGGGCTCCCATGATCATCGACACGAATGTGATGAAAAATTGAATAGTGGAGTACTCTCCCGACCGGAGGAATCTGCTACCCCACCAGAACGCGAGCGCCATGATGAAAAATCCGATACCCTGCGACAAACCGAATAAAATCGCGGATTTATTGGTCGCTGGTCTAGAAACCTTGATTTGTGCCTCCAAAGCCTCGTGGTAGGCGTTCCAGACGTCGTCCTCGCGAGTCAACGACACGACTGTGCGGATTGCAGCAGCAGCTTCGCAGGCCTGAGCAGCGGACTTGCCATGTGATTTTTTGATCTGTTCTTCGAACCTGGCTTGCATAGCGAATCGGAAGAAGCCGCACCCGATAAGGACTGGCACGCACGCAGCGCACACTATCGCAATTTTGGGAGCGACGCTTAATGCGAGAACGAGGCCGGCCACTACATTGACCGCCGCATTGAGAATTTGTCCAAGTGTGGCGCCGGAGAGTCCTTCGACGGACTGAGCATCACGGGACAGTGTAGACGTAAGTGCACCGGTAGAATTCTCGTCTCTGTCGAAAAACGCAATATCTTGTCTGAGCATCTGGCGGAATGACATATATCTGATACGGCGGACGAGACGCTGCGCAACATATGCTAGCGAACCGTTGGTAACAACAAAGGCGATACCCTCCACAAAAGCCATCATGAAGAAAAATCCAGCGAAGCGATCGACAGTTCCACGCATCAGGCTAGGATCTGTCTGGGTCTGCTGAAACGCAGCGATACAGTTGGCGTAAAACACGGAAGTGATAGGATATCCGATACCGTTAATAAACGCAGAAATACCTCCGATTGCCATCCAATGATGCTCAGGCTCGGAAAACTTGAAAATCGTCACTATAAGTTGCCAAAGAGAGAACTTTTCGTCGACTCGCGGTGGCCTCTCAGCAAGAATGAGACTGGAAATCGATCGTGCAGAAGCATTCGTCTTTGTCTTTCCGAGCTTCAGATCCTCGACATCCTCGAGAGGAAGTTGGACCATTTCAATCAATTTCTCGTCCTCGTCAATGGGAGAATCAGCCTGGCCCAGTAACGCTGCCCGCTTCTCCTCATGCAGCTTGTCGATCTGCTGAGCTTCGACGAGACCGTAATATTCGCCCTTCTTGTCAAGCAATTCATTGTGGGTGCCCATTTCGACAATCGCGCCTTTCGACATGACAACAATCAGATTCGCGTCACGGATAGTAGACAATCTATGCGCAATAACAATTGTCGTTCGGTTCTTAGCAGCCTTATCGAGCGCATCCTGAACGACACCCTCGCTCTTAGTGTCCAATGCAGAAGTCGCTTCGTCAAGCATGAGGATCTTGGGATTGCTGACAATGGCACGGGCAATAGCTATACGCTGCTTCTGACCCCCCGACAGCAAGAATCCGCGCTCCCCAACGTCAGTGTTTAAGCCCTCTGGGAGCTTGTCAATGAAAATCATGGCATTCGCTTGCTTCAAAGCCTCTGTAACGAGTGCCCGTTTCTCCACCTCGGACACGTGTTCATATTTCGTTCCAATCAACCCATGGGCTACGTTCTCGTAGATTGAGCAGGAGAATAGAACGGGCTCCTGTGACACGAGCGAAATCTGACGACGGAGCCACTTAACGTTCAGATCATTAATATCATGGCCATCGAGGGTGATGTTACCACCAACAGGCTTGTAAAACCTCTCAATAAGTCCCACGATTGTAGACTTTCCAGAGCCACTAGCGCCAACTAACGCAACAGTAGACCCAGCTGGAATCTGCAAGCTAAAGTCACGAAGAACCGTAATATCCGGACGGGAAGGATAAATGAAACGTACATTCCTCAGCTCGATGCGGCCAGTGACTGACTCCAGAGTGGCACCAACGGGGGCGGAAGAGTCAATTGCGGACTGGCGCTCAATGGTTGCAAAGATTTTGGATGCCGCGGCAATAGCATTCGTGATTTGCTTGAGGTGAGGCGCGATGTGGGATGCCGTGAAGGCGCCCATCATCATAGACATCAAGACCGAGACTACTTTGCCGACGTCGACCTCGCCAGAGGCCAAGAAGCGGGAACCTTGCCAGAATGAGAGAGAGTAGTTGCAGTACACGGCAAACCACATTGCACCAATCATTGCGCCCTTATTTCATTATCAGCGCGCGGAACCAACGGCTAGTTATAACATGAACATACCAAAGCAAGCCCCGCTTTAAGGCCCCATTTTTCCGTGATTGCCAGATACTTGTCATAATCCAGAGCAAGCCTATCTTGTACACCAAAAGCCTGAACGTTGCGCACAGACGAGATAACTTCCTCAGCCAATGTGCCACCGACCGAGTATCCCATGAGCGACGCACGGAAATACTTGATCATATATCTCGAAGCTGTAGACATAGTAACAATTATGAGTGCGATAACAGACAGTAATATAAATGTCAACTTGTACGACCGCACAAACGCGACAGTAAGTGCTGCTGTGAATGTAGTGAGATTGGTCACCATCTGACTGATCTTGTCGGACATTCCTTCCTGGACAAGGATCGTGTCGGCCGAGATGCGGGTGGTAATCTCTCCCGACCCAAGCTTGTCGAAATATCCGATATTCTGGCGCAGGGTAGCCTTAAGGTATTGTTCACGAACCCGAGCCGACAAGACCTCTCCTCTGTCCATGACTATGAAAGTACCAATATAAGAGAAGATTATATCCGCGATTCCGATGTAAACGAAGAATCTACTTCATTAGCGTTATTCTCATCGCCAACATTGAGAGGGTACCAACAGAGCAAGTGTGCTAATTCGTTTATTAAAGTCATTATCACTAATGTACTCTTCCTCTCCATACTCGTACGTTGAGTTGTAGTAATTGTCTGTGTAGGTCGAGTTATAATCCATATCTTTGTAAGTTGAATTGTACTTCGTCGAGTTGTAGGATCCGTTCGGTCCAATTTCGGTAAAGGTCTGCGTTACATTTCCAAATACAACCTCCATGACGGTTAGCATCAGCACTAGCGTTCCGGACACATTTCAGACATACAGTCATGAGAGGACGCATGACACCCGACAACACTGACGACACAAGGCCGACCGCGAGTAGGATCTTGTCCTTGCGGTCTGCATAACGATAGAGCGTCCAGAATGTGGCTTTGAACTCCGGAACCTGGACCTGTTCGCGCAGGACTCTCGCGTCATGCTCGGGAAGAGCAGCGAACTCGTCAACATGGACATGAACGTCAGATTTGCCACCCGCCGCCGACTTGAGTGGTGTATTTTCGGTGACAGGCTTGGCCTCGTCCGAAGTAAAGTCGCCATAGCTACTGCCTTTCTCGTCGGAGGACGGGGAGGACAAGAGAGAGCTCTTCTCGTTGTCATCAGATGGCGCGGATTGGTCGCTGGAGACGGACGCTGGCGAGTGTGCTTTGCGTTTAAAGAAGCCAGCCATTGCGTGGGGTAACAAGACTATAATAGTAAGAGAGCGCCGACGAGAAAAAGATGGGCTGCTGCGAAGGCGACGAGGTGTATTTTGTATCGCTCCTGTGGTTTGTGGTGTAATCGAGCTGCTGCGATTAGGTTAAGTTAGCTTAAACACGTCAACCTCCGCCAAATACGATAAGCTCGAGCACGAGCCGACCAAACCCCTGGTTCGGCAGCGGCCGGGCCAATCGCGTGTATGCCCTACAACCAACTAATCCGTATCTCCGTCTGAGCAATGCTTAGCGCCGCATTTGGAGAGTTTATCTTCGGTCAGTCATTGTTGGTGGTCAGCGTCAGACTAGTGTCGGTGGGGGCTTGCAACTGGCGGTGAAATTCCGCGCGAGGGCAGCAGAGTGCTTATCAGCTATTTTTTATTCGCGCTTGGCCACCACTCTCGTAACAACGGCTGTTATCAGTGCCTGAAGTTTGCATTTAGGTTGGCGTGCTTCACCTCTACTTCTCGTCGTCCAGCAAAATCAGCACCACCTTTGCAAAACCTCGGCGGACAAACTAGCTCGCCACAAATTAGTCTCTTGGCTCACCATAATGCACCACTTCGTAATCGTGTCAGACAGTTACGACATACTTTAAGAGTCCTTGGCTTTACCTGAGCATCAGATCGCATATCCGAGACTGATTATACTGCAGCATGCAATAATACTAAATCCTGGGACCTTATTTTATCTAGATTGGATAAAGGGCCAGCCAGCTTATTTCAACAATACCAAGCTTATACCTACAATATATATAGGGATCGGCATGAATAACGGATAACGGATATATCCAATATTATTCGTGGATATGAATACGGATAGATAGTATGCGAATATGAATATGGATAACGAATAGAGCAATACTTATTACGAATATTATATCAATGGATATTTCATGAATATTCACGGATATGACCAAGAAATAACTAATCAGTACTGAGAGCTCTGTAGTCACGTGCCAGAGATTCAGTGGCGATGATCCAAACGTAGTCAATGATCACATACAAAGCTTCAAGTCTGCAAAGCGTCAATTGAGCAGTGAGAAGCCGTTGTCGTCCTAGTGACGTAGTTTTAGCCAAAGTACAGCAATTTCTGATGATATTATATTCCGAATGAGTCTGCGTCGCAAGTCCTTGCAGCCGATTGTGAGAGTCGTCTTTCTCATTCACCAGTCATTCGACGCAAGACAAAGACACCATGACACCAAAGTCAAGGGTATGCGAACACTTCCATACTACGGAATTTGAAACGGTGTATATCCACAAATCATGTCGCAAAAGGCATATTCAATGTACTCGGAGCTCTCCGTAAGTCATCCACTGCTGATTCAAACGAGTAGATCAGTCATTACTACTGAATATTATACCTACTCATTGAATCTTGGGATCTAATAGAGGCTTCGGAGCCAAATTGAGTGGTCAATATACACAATATAGTCAGTGAATCATGCATCGCCTGTCGACGGAATTGATTGAGCAGTTTTTCGAAATCACGTGAGTTATGATGTAATTTGTCATATTCGCATTTTATCCGTAGATATTTATGAATACGGATAAGGCTAATTTATCTGGACGGATACGGATGCAGATCGACGACGACGTCACCAGACTCCTGGCATACTATGTTTTCTGCAATCGGGCAATGTATATTTAATGATCTACTAACTATAAATATTAAAAAGTCCAAAAAAATCTGGAATTGATCGAAAAGCAAATCATCCAAACCGGACTTGCCCAAGGACCAGCTCGAAAGAAATTTTGTCATCAATAATGTACGGTTGCGGCTACACCAGGAATAAACACAGCTCGCCGTTTAATCAACGCCAGTGATGTTCACCTTGAACTTATTCAGTACTGCCGTGGGAGCGCATGCTGGAATCGTATGCATGTTGCGATTTTAGTCTGTCATCTCGTTTTGCTCTCTCGTTGGAACTTTGGCCGTAAATTGACGGCAGTGGGAAACATAAAGCCGTGAAATTTCGAAGTGCACAAATTGACTAGTTATTGCGTGCATCATGATCTGATGAACACGCAAAACCAATCTTATGAGAAGGACCAGAAGTGCTGAATACGGACGAATTACTACGAAACCAAGGCTTATTAGATGCACCTGGCAATTCTAAGATGCGATATGAATTTGTCTTGCCAACATGGCACTATACGGTCCTTGAATTGCCTTATCACGAAGTTGTTAATCTAGCCTCGGACTCGTGACTCACAAAGAGCAGCATATTGTAAATAAAATTAGCTGGCATTCCCAAACATGCGCCAAGAAATTGCAGCTCTGATGATTTCCATTAGCGTCTCAACGTAGTACTAAGCAGTCTAAGGACAGATTCGCGTAAAAATCTAGCCACACTATTAGGCAATTTAGACAGGTTACGTGCGACATCTTGACCTTACGACCATGATCCAGGCCTAGGCGAACCATGACAACGCTTAGGGACAGGTGTCACCTGGAATAGAATATTACTACAATTTGCCTGATGAGAGATCAAGAAGACAATGAAAAGTTTGAAGGCGATTATGTGATACCACTCCTTGTAAATGGGGAACAAGTCCATTAGTAGGGTCATTTAATCGATAAAGAGCATACTCTCTGTAACGATAGATAGAGCTGAATACCAATAGCGATATTCAAACGAATATTCGTAAGCGACCGCGAGTACAATATTTATATTCTAATTTCAAAATTCCTTGGTATCCTCGGCGCGAGGGCTATACATATTCCAGGACAACATTGTCATCCTCATGTAGCCTCAGACCCCAAAGGAGTGCCTACGCCAGGAAATCCCTTTCGGCGAGAACCAAGCCACTTGGTTCACTACCGGTCCCGGCGACGCACGCGCAAGAAGGGAGCCTGTTAGAGGCTCATAACGAACAGTGTTAGGTTTTACCTCCGGGATTCTTTGTTTTCCCACCAGGTTTTTGTTTTACCCGGAGGATTTCCCCACGCCTTTGTCCAAATGGATGTTCCTTTCTATAGATTCTCGTATAGATTCTCGTTAGAAAATCTCGAAAGGTGAGTAGCTGTGCGCTGAGCCTTGCCTCCTTGGGCCAGATGGCATGCAGGGTGGTACTACCAGATCTCGGCATTTTGTTCGAAATGTTCAATCCGGGGTTTGGTGGCCGTCTAATACAAGTGAATAACCATAAAGATATATTACATATGCTTATAAAACAAATGACAGCATTTAAATGAGAAACCCAAAAATCCTTGCCTACACCAACCAGTCTATTACAGTAATATATATGACAACAGAAATCATAAGCGTCACAAGTTATGCTAATTTTCAACGAGTGTGCACATTTTGTGAAGCGCTTACTCCTTCTTGAACCGCTTGGGGACACGCATCAACCAGTACAAGAAAATGGCACCTAACAGGTTGAAAAGAATGTATACCCAAATGAAACCAAAGTTTCTCCACCTATGAGAATAGCTTGATGAGACACCAGCTAAGAACGTGTTCGTCGACGAAACAGAGCAGAATCTGCAATCCGAGGTGGCGTCGGGGTTCATAATTTGGCCACCAGAGTTCGACATGTATGGTGCCATGTACTCGAGGCAGGTCAAATTCACGGTCGGATCAAAGGAGAGAAGCTCGATATCAGAACAATGGACCTGCGTATTGGCGACTCCGACAGACAGCATCGCATCTACCAGATACGTAAATGGCGATACCCGGTACATGAATATCCAGAATCCAGGCATTGCAGATGGGCTCACAAGAACACCGCAGAAAATCAAGCAAAGCGAGAAAAATAAGTTGGCGAGATTAGCGGCTGTATCCGCAATTTCGATACCAGCGACTACCATGTGCGCGAAGGTCGATGTGAAGATGAAGAAGCCCACAATCAACAAGAACATAAGCGCGCCACGTTCATGCACCTGGTGCATTGGCTCTGCGTTCTTGTACAAGCCTATCGGATAATACCATGAAAAGTAAGTAGTAAGCGCGCAAAGAATCTGCCACGGAATTTCTGCAACTATGTTTGCCGCCATGAATGTCTGCCACGAGTATGTTTTGGAAGGACGCTCACGGACTTCATAAAGCGAACGCTGAGTAACAAAGTGAGGCATCATCTGAGCGCATAAGTTGCCGAAAATCATGAACAACATGAAAACCGCATACATCTGGTTTTGAAGACCCTGCAAACTGGTGCCTGCATTCCAGAACGAAAATCCGATGAATAAAGCCGCTGCAGTAGCAAGACCGACCTTAGACCAGATATAGGTCGGTGTACGATAGTATTGCTCGCAAACGCGCTTCAACACTGTCAAGAATTGTTCCGCATATCCAACCGAGAACTCCTTAGTTGACGTTTCGTCGGTCTTTAGAGGAAGCTTCGACAGTTCTTCGCGCATCTGATCAATTTCTGCACGAGCAGCGGCTCTCTCCGGACTCTGCATCCAAACCTCAGCCCAATCCTTGGCAGCGACCGACCCTGGAGCTGCACCAACAACTTCTAACATCCATTCTGCAGGATTAGCATTAGGAGGGCAATGATGCGAACCGTTTCTCTCAAAATAACTTGTCAATGTCTTTGAGTTTTCACCTATCTCGCCAAAGTATACCGTCTTACCACCCTTAACCAAGAACAACAAACGGTCGAACTCCTGGAACAAAACAGCAGATGGCTGATGAATAGTGCAAAGAATAGCCTGACCGTTGTTGGCAAGCTTCCTCATAAGAGAGCAGATGGACCAGGCCGTCTGAGAATCAAGACCTGAAGTAGGCTCGTCAAGGAAGAGAAGAAGCTCAGGCTTAGCAGCAAGTTCGACCCCGATAGTAAGACGTTTGCGCTGTTCAACATTGAGACCTTCACCGGGAACACCAACGACAGCATCAGCATAGGACTCCATCTCGAGAATGCGGATAACTTCACCAACATAGGCTATTCTCTCGGCACGCGGTATTTCGGCGGGTTGGCGTAAGACAGCGGAGAAAGTCAGAGCCTCACGAACGGTGGAAGTGGACAAGTGAAGATCCTGCTGCTGGACGTAACCAGTCTTGCGCTGGAACGAAGAATTACGCTGATGACCGTTGACTAGCATCTCACCGGTGACGACGCCCATGGTAACGCGAGAAGCCAGGACATCGAGAAGAGTAGTCTTACCGGCACCGGATGAACCCTTGATGATTGTCAGTTGCTATGGACACTGAATCGACGTGTCAGTACGTACCATAAGGGCAGTCAGAGTACCAGGCTTCACAAATCCATCCACGACATTGAGCAATCTTCTAGGTTCACCCTTGATCTTGATATCGTAGCAAACATCTTTCCAGAAAAAAATGTCAGTTTGCTTCTGCAAGTTGACTTCGCGAGACGACGAATCAGATTCAATATTTTCTTTATCATGCGAGAGAGCATTCTCCTCGTCATCAGCGCTGTTTGCAGCAGGAGGAAGTTGACCACGCTTGAAGACTAGAACTTCACCCTTGGACTTGGCAGCCGAGATGTATTCGGTGGCAGTGAGGTAGACACCGCAGAAGAATACAACAAAAGCCCAAACAATACCCAAATTCCTGCAGTGACCGATTAGTAATATATTCTGATGTACCTAACAAGAAAATATAATGACCTCCACAAATGAGATTCTTTGTAGTCGAAACTCAAGCGAATGTAATCATCTCCCAACACATAGTCTTGGCCTGCAATTGCACCAACGACGCTACAAATATGCTCATTAGGAGCAAGGTCTTCATATCCTGAACCAGAAGGAACAAAAGACGTGCAACTAAAAGTGCGATGCCTGAACTCATTGATCATCAAACTCTCGAAGCCATATGCAATTGGGTCGAGATAATTGAGCCATCGGAACCACGGATGCATATCTCCCGGTGGAATAGTGAAGCCGGTATAGATAACAAGCAACAGAATGAGAATACCAGCCGGAGCCATCGCTTGAGAAATGGTTCTTGAGACAGAAGCGATCGTTCGGAAAACCATAGACATGGCCATAACAACCGAGAACGAGAATAGCAAGAAAGTGAAAAATGCGCCGACTTCGCGTCGCAAGTTCGTCATGAAATAAAGTGTCAAGTTGAACGCCAAACAGACCATAATCTTGAGGGGCATATCACACAGCATGGATGCTACAGCCTCCGCGAATGGATGGTAGTATGCATACCTTGTGTGCTTCTCGACAATTGGTCGCTGCGCATACAACGTAAGAATTTCAAGTGCCGAAGCGAACGCGTTTAGCAAAATGGCAAAAAAAAGTAGAGCCCCACGAGAGTAGAAGGAGCCGGTGGTCTGTGAAAGGTTGTAGAAGACGGACGAGACAACGAGAGCCATGATAACATTGGAAATGATAGTGGTGAAGAACAACGTCAAATCGCCCCTTAAGCGCTGGAAACCACGCATAACGCAAAGTTTGATCTGCATTGGGATAGAAATCGTGTAGGGAGACTTGACGCTAATGTGATCGGCCTGGTTGGCCTTGCGAGACTGGGTGAAAGACTGGAGAGAAGGACCGTTGAACGGATATTTCTTGTCAAATTCGTCAATTTCCTGCATCAACAACCGCCGGACGTCGCTGTCCTTCCATCGGTGGGCAAACTCATCAGGAGTTCGGGGAACTTTGTCCTCAAACCCAGGCTGAACCATGCGCTCGCCGGGGTTGGTGAGGGAAGTCAAGAAATCGCCAGTGGTCTGACGCTCGGGGCAAGTGAAGCCCATGTCGAAGAAGAACTTCTTGGCGATCTTGGTGGAGCCGAAGAAAATCTGACGACCCTCGTAGAGAACAATGACTTTGTCGAACTCGTCATACGCATCCTGGGAAGCCTGATAAAGTGAGACAAGCGAGGTCGTCTGTGTGGTCTGCGCAAACAACTTCAAATTGCGAATGAAGGTGAGGGCAGTCGCGGAATCGAGACCACGAGTCGAGTTATCCCAGCACTGGAGCGGTGCACCGCCCAACATGGCCTCGGCAATGGAAACTCGTTTTCGCTCACCTCCAGAGACCCCACGGACAAAATCGTCACCGACCTTTGTGTTGATGGTATGACTGAGACCGAGCATGGCCATAACAACGTCACGCATGTGAGCTGCGTACCGCTCACGAGATATGCCACTGACGCGATTGCTGGGAGTACGAGCGAGCGCCGCGAAGTAGAGCGTTTGACCGACGGTCAAGTGTGGGAAATGAACATCTGTCTCGGCATTGTAGAGGACCTCACCACGGAACTGGCTCTTCATGAGCTCGAACGGGACGCCTGGGCGGTTGTTAACTGGCATCAATTTTCCATTACAGTAATTGACATACCCTGATAGTTCATGTAACTAGCTTTGTCGAGGTAGAAGCCGTGTGTCTCACCGGCGACTGTCTTGAGGAATGTGGAGCAACCGCTAAAGCAGCGTGAGAAGAGTCGACTGAGGGCAAATCGTAGCGTTAACGTACCTGCCAGGTCTACCGAGGACCATAAGCATCTCACCAGGTCGCAGAACACCTTCAAAATCGCGGAGAATCTGAATTCTTCGTCGGTTGGCCTTAGTGATCGAATTGACCGAGGAGGTGACAATGTCGAGAACGACGTTGAGTGCGGTCTTCTGGTAGTCAGTACTGGACCCGAAACCGTGGGCGGACAGTTCCTTGAAGGCAATGCCGGCCGTTCTGATGGGGTAAGTCTCGGGATCGCGGGAGACGATATCGAGCATAGCTTTGATGAATAACTTTGCCGAGAACTTCTCGGAGAAGGGGTCCAGTCGGGGGTCGGTGGACCCATCCAGGAAAGGATTGAGGCCCTCTCTGGACTCGGACTGAACTCTTCCAGAGTCGGAGTAAACGGAAAGTTGAGTAAGCTGACGGGCAAGCTGGGTGACGCGATCTTCGTATTCGTTGTCTTCGTCCTTTGTATACAAGCCCTCGGAGGAGTCTTCTTGCCGGGCGGTGCTACGCCACCCATCTGCAGCGAGGGAGTTCTTCTCGTTCTCAGCAAAAGACATTTCGACGGGTGCTGGAAGAGAAGAACGCTGTGTCGAAAGGACTAACTGATCTGAAGGCGTGACCCACGGGAAGGGCCGCGTTTATGTACGCTGCCCGCCGGGACCCGCGAGCCCGGGAACCCGTAGGCCGGTGTCGGTGTCGGTGTCGGTGCGCTGAGGAAACGTCTTCCACCAAGGCACAGCCAGCTCGGGTCAGGGTGGTGCGGCTGACTGCGGCGGTATGCTTCGACAAAGCCGTGCGGCTCACCGGCTCACAAAGATGCCGAGAGGTCGTCGCTTGCATTATCATCACAGATTCCGTAGTCATTTGCACAGATTCGCGCTCTCACTTACTGCATAGTATCTGCCTGCGGGGTTTTCCGAATGCTATGACACCGTCACCGTGAATTCTGAGCCGCCATCTGGTAACGCCTAGCATGACAAGGGCTCCGGCTTAGCGTCGAATGCCAAATAGATACCGTCTGCTGATAACAGGTCACTGAGATCAGCGACATATCAGCCACTCCACGCGCTCCAGATATCTAATTGTTCTAAGTGTTTCTGAATTGTTTATTGATATTCACAGGTTGTTTTCACCTGTCGTCTCTCAATTTTGTAATCATGAGTGACCGTCGCGTTGAATCATGAATTGTGATGAAAGCACCACACGACTTGGTGCATCGAATACAAACGCGAATGTGTGCAGTCGTCAATATCCTGATTCGATACAACACGCAACTCAATATTCAAACATACTACAGCACCGTCCATTATAGCCGCGAGAAACAGGAGAAATATATATATCGGTGATTCAGATTTGTGTAAGATTAGTACAAGCGGGGAAAACACGCTTAAGCCTATTCCGGTTAGCCTAATGTGACTTAAGGTAAGGACGTCGTGGGTTAGGGTGGCCTAACGCTAATCTGGGTTCGCGGTTAGGTCATGACAACCACTGTTCGAGCGACTCGGCCCCGTCAGCACGGGCAAGTTGAGAGTTGGATGTATCCGAGAAACGGAAGGCGGAGCGGCAGCGCGGAATGTATGCTGCCGATACCGACCCTCTCCGGTCCGTGCGGCGCGGACTCCGGGTCGTGCGGCTCCCGACGTAGCCGTGGCGCTAACCAATCGCGCAATGAGAAAGGGCCTTCTCGAAAGTTAGATGAAACATAAAAAATAATCAGGATTTGCGCAGCTTGAGGCATAATTGGGAGGGACTCATGCCAGGTGACCCCGAGCAACATCTGTTATTCCGTGGGTGACCTGTCGACCTGAAGTTAACAATGGAACTTTATACTCATATCATAGCAATATTCACTGCGGCAACAGATGCAAGAGGCAATTGCTTGTAAGAGTTGGCTATTCTATTGTCGTTAGTCGAATCATTCCTACACACTTAGTGGCATGCAGCGCGATAATGCACGATGATGCAGTGGGTGACTTCCTGCCAAATTTGCCAAACTCGAATACCCGACTCCTCTCCAACGCCATTTAGGTGCTGGCCGTGATGGGTCGCAAAACTTCATTTTAATGGCGAGTCTTAAACGGGCGCCAAAATTTCCAATTTTCGAAACCACCCAAAAATTTAATCTTGCTGCAAACGCTCATTTTGAGTTTCGCCTGACAGCCAAACCTGTAGAGCCGGGCCAGCATTAAGTCAGGCACCATCCTACAGAATCAAACGCGAAACGACGCTAACACTTCTTCCGCGTTATAGTGCCAAAATATGACAACCAAATAAAACCATTACCCCCCAAAACTATGCCCCAATCCCGCGAATATGAAGTGCACTGAAAAGCTCGTCCCTGACGCGTCTAGTTTTCAACACTCCAAATCCCACCGTGAAGCGTTATAGACTTAACAAATATGGCCCATGCAATTTTCCCTGACGTCCCAGAAAATGTTGAATTATGGAGAGAGCGTCTATTTAATGCTACAGACGGGTTAACTTTAACTGCTGAGCAGTAAGTGTGCTGGACGAAATTGGGCAAATGTTTTTCACTAACTCAGCCCAGGTTTAATGTGTACTTTCCATGTTAACCGTAACAATGTCAAATCCGAGTATTACGAGTGTCGCTTCTTCGGAGAGCCATCTCACGATAAGGAGGATCGTGAGCGGCGTCGCACAGAAGCACTGGAGGCAAATCCCAATTTGTCAACCCGACACACAGCAAGGCGCAATTATCGTACCGATTTGAGCCAAAGGGCCAAAATCACAATCATGATCTCGATCGCTCAGATCAGCTTAAACGAAACGCGTACGTTCGAGAGCATCTCACCGGCGAGGCGCGAAAGCTTTATCGTCCATCGGAAATTATCAAGTCAGCATCAGAGACACGGTCGCTCCTGGGAAGACAAGTACTAAAGACGATTGGAGGAAACTACGTTTGCAATCAAGAAGTGATCAATCTTCAGCAGAAGTTCTTGTCGGAAACCCCAGATGAACGTGCTCCCCACATTGGATTGACAGCAGCAGAAGACATCACGGAAGCCCTAGATTTTCTTTCGAGAGAGGACTTCTTGACAAGGAGAATAAAGATCCAAGATCATGACGTAGAACATGATGGACTCGTATTCGCTGATAGGGAAAATACTGTGACGCTTCGCCAACGTGGTTATCTGACGTTATTCGACTCTACCTATGGCACGAACGCCCACAATTACGCTCTGTTTACGTTTATGGTCCGAGACGAGCACGGTATCTTTTTACCATGCGCTCATCGATTCTGCAGTCCGAGAAATCTGATATGCTCTGCCAAGCATTGCAAACATTAAAATTTTGGGCATTGGATTGGCGTCCTCGATACTTCTTAACTGACGATAGTGCTACTGAACAAAAGGCTGTTAGGATGGTTTTTCCGGGCCTTGAGGCCGGGGAGGGAGTAGTCCAGCATCTGTTGTGCAAGGTGCACTGTATGCGTACGCTGAAGAGAAGACTGAACCGCAATGAAACCAAAAAGAGTCAAATGCATTTAATGACCGCCCTGATGTCAAAGGCAACCGAAATCGGTTGTGATCAGGAAATCGACTTGGCTATTCAAGCAGCTCGGACTGATAGTGACAAAGAATATATTAGTAAGGAATGGAAAGAGAGAAAGCATATGTGGACTGCATATGCTCGCCAGCATTCGGCTGTATTACTCCAAGTTGATACAACCAATTCTGTCGAAAACTTTCACAGCGTCATTAAGTCCCACAACAGTGGCAAGTCGTTGAAAAAAAAGTATGTGTCCAGTTCATTCCGTATCTGCATATATTGCTAATGAGCTAGATATTCAATTACAGGGCTGGTGGCCCACTTGCGTGTACTTGGGCAGCGTATTAAAGAAGACGCGAAGCGTGCTGGCGAAGAATTCCACACAAAACATTTAAAGGAAGTCGAGCAGATGCCGGAATTACGACTGTTTCCTTATCCGGTCCAGAAACTCATTATCCGCGAGCTGGAATCTACGCGAGACATGACCGAAGAGGAGCCAGACTACATTGACCCCAACAATGTCCGCTGCGATTGCTTGTTCTTTCGGAAGTACTTACTACCCTGTCGACATATCTTCCTGTCCGACATTAGTTACGACATCCTGACTAGATAGCAATGGGAGGACTTCGCCTTCATGTTCGAGGACAGTGGTTACGAAATATACGAGGGTCAAGGTCGGGACTATCTGGAAGATGGTATCCGTCAAGAAATTGGCGCCCAAGATCGACGCGCACTAACATTCAAAGAGCTTCTTGAGAGGCTGAGGACCCGCTATTATGAGCTAGACGAAGATGTCACCGCGACGTACGGCGGTGACTCGAACAGCGGGAGAATATAATGAATCTCTGGATTAGCTCGTTGCAGCGCTCTTGCGCTTCGTATCTCACTGACAATAACCTAGAATATATAATCAATTTCGGCGGGAGAGTGGCAGGGAGTGAAGAAGACGTTGAAGAAGACTATGAAGACGAGGACGAGGACGATGTTTAAATCGGTCGGAGACATGCTAAACGACAATAGAAAGTGTTGAGAATAATGATTATACTAGGCGTAATCTCACGGCGTGGGTTGATTGCGTATGTTTGCTCGCTTACCATGGACGGACAGGATGCAAGAAGAAAGGAAGGGGAATAAGGACCTGCGCGCGTAATAGGGACAATGTTATATTCAGAAGATGGCTATTACTTAGGCATGCCATTATTTAAACCAAAACCTCCAATAATTCTACCTACAGAAATAAAGGCATAAGTGGTACAAAACCCTAACCGTGTAGATAAATGTGGATGATTTTAGAGCTTTAATGCTTTAATGGGACAGAGCCCTGAAACCCTGGTACTGTAACTGTGTCGGAGGAATGGGCCCATACAATGACGCAACGAAAACTCAAAACTCAAAATTGCCTCCGCCAAAATCCAAAATTTATTTTTTGTCAACCGAAATTTTGGCGCCCGTTTAAGACTCGCCGTCTTGTGCCTTAATGCCTTTGCTTCTTCTTGTGTTGGAGCCGTAATAACCTATGAGCAGTGCTTCTGAGGTTCAGGGTTTCAGGGTTTCAGCGGTTGCGAATAACGAATATTCGGCGAATAATATTCGTAATTTTATTCGTTGCGCGGACATCCTGCGAGTAATATTCGTTATTCGTTATTCGCAACGCAAAATGGTGCGAATAGTTATTCGCCGAACATTATTCGCAAATGCGAATATTCGGAGCAGCCCTAATGATGATCACAACATCGCCGTCTTCCTCGCGTTCATGACTGGGAGTCAAATTTGCGTTATAGGGCATGGTGTATCATGTATTTTCTGAGAGGAAGATGTATATAAACAAGCCAAGTAAACACAGTTGACGCTCGAGCTAAACTTTAAGTGAAGTCGCGGGCATTGCGGAGGGCCTTGCCGGAAAATCGAGTCTGGAATGCGTTGTCAAAAATTTTGTAGAATACGTAATGGGATATTTTTCGATTTTTGTGAGTCTAGTCGCGCTCAAAAGTCAATGCGAAGTCAGCCAGTATTATGTATTATATACCAGAAGTCTCCTGCCGATCGATGACGTGGACCGCCATCTAATTCCGAGCAAGTACTTACTTGTCTGAGGCTGCCGACTGCCGAGCCGAGCGACGGTACTCTGAGGACTTGTGTCTGAATGGGCGAACGTCAAACCTTTTTTTGCTTGTATGTTGTTCTGGGCCCAAGTGCAGTATGTTCGGGTGCCGTCATCTACATCCTGTCGAATCATCGGATTCATATTTCTGGGTCTGCCGCGTCGGTGCATTCTGACATTGCTGACACCGATACTCACGCATTTATCGCGTTCAGTGCCTCGTCCGTCATTACTGCTATTACTTTGGAATGGCATGGACGCATTACCAATGAGTCCAATATGCGTCTGACTCATATTGACATCCGCCAAATGTTTCAATTAATTAAGCATTGCCCTCAATCTCAAACTCGAAACAAGTATTCTGACATGGCGCATCACCCTGTTCGCCCCTTAATTCTACTTCAGCGACTTACCTGATGATACATCTCTTGCTGCTTGTTATCCGCCTTCGGTTAGACACTTTCTAATCGTTTACTCTTCCTCTCTGTATTTCGCTCTGAAGATTATGATAATGTAGGGCCATTCCTCTCTCCTCTCTTGTGTAAAAAAAACGGCACCTGCAATCGCCAAAAAATACTTAAACGTTAGCGGTAGTATGGTGGCAGATGTTGTCGATCCATGGAGTAAAAATGCCGCGGAAAAGTCTGCCAATGCTGCAATAATTACCACAGAGCTGGACACAAAATGCAACTAACTGCTCAGTGCAATTGTTTGACTGTATTCGCTGTCGAGTTCTTAGCAGATGTTCTTGATTCCAGGTAAGGGAATGAATAGTGGAGGGGGGAATTGAAGATGATGACCACCAGACTATCACAACGAGAGTTAGCACAACTAAATGGAATAAATTGTGGACAGGAAATTGGAAGCTTGGCGTGGCATATTTATTCGCATATGGACAGACGGTCGTATCAGAGATTGGTTTTGTGTTCAAGAAGAAAACAGTAAGAAGAATAAATGAAGATAACATCGAAGAAACTGGATGGAACATCGATATTGGCTAGGTATGATTGTCTGGACTCTGTCTCAAAGCACTACCTATCAACTAGTAACATAGAGTATGAGAGACCCAGCTACGACCGGTATACGGCTGCACTCATTGCTTTGCAGGGCTTGTAGAGCCTTGTATCTATTCTTCATGATCCGTGGTTTTTCATTGCTGAAGTACATATTGTACTTGGAAGACTGGTGGTAACTGGGTCAAACCCCCAATACTACGTTACTTGAATGTCAGTAATATATTCCCTTAAGTTCTCAGTTGTAGATGATGGTTGTCACATGCTCCATGGGACAACCTTCAACTCTTGCCTCCAATGAGGAAGGCCCCTTCATGCAGTTTTGTTGTGGATCGAGAATACACTGTTCTAAAGACCCCAGACATGCACATGCACACATAGAGACCGGAGTACGTTACGGCTCGTGACATGAGACTTGGTAGGTGGGAATCCCTAAGCCCCATAAGCAAGTATCCGGAGACCCGCCGCTAAATGTGAAAAGTATGTTTTCTGACCTGTCAGATAACGAAACATGGCATGAAAGTTGGATGAGGCATCACATAACGTGATGTGGAAGTCTTGATGCTGCTTCGTCTAGCAAGCGAGCTGTAGAGATGTATGTTCTATTGAGTGGACCTTTGCACCCAGAAAAAGGAATGTCCCTGGGAATGGTAAGCCAACGTTTGAAGAACCACCCGCGCGTGAGTCCGGTGCAGGGTCACAGCCAAGAGTGGGCCCGGTTCAGGTACAGGTGCAAGTAAGACGCCCACTTATTCGTAAGATTAACAATATCACAAAGAAAAGAGCTAGTTCGTTGTCAAGGACGGACATAGTGCATTGAAATTTTGGACAACAAAGGGTTTCCCCGGTGCTCGTAGGATGTAAGAGTGTTAGTCTCTTGCAGTTGCAAAGAAATATGTTTTTATACCATGTACATACAAGGGCGGACTTTGAGTGTAAAGATTACACAATGATGTGTGTACCTGATCTTTGCTAATCCACTCTACATCGTTTGCCTATCCTTATCAGATTCTGCCTTGGACAGTATTACTTGAGTACAATGGCTATATACAACAAAACCAATTTACTACCCGATACTACATGTTATAGTTGATTATTATCTTCACCAAATCAGCAGAGGTTGTGCGCCATGCCCATGCATTTGACTATAACAAGCTTCAATCGGAAATTTATAGCGTCTTTTTAATTCCTTTGTCGGTTATTTTTTTTTAAAAATATGACACTGGTAGCCAAAGAGAAAAGAACGGATATGAGCCAAGGGACTATTACGTTACGATTTTGAAAAACAAAAATAGAAGACTGATTTTTTAAGATAACGCGTTGAAACTATATGGCGCTGCCTAATCTCTCTTGCTCAATTGGCTCTTAGTTGTAACGTGCGTTAACACTAAGGAGTTCAGGAGGAATCAGGATAGTGGTTCAGAGTATGCCAGTAGGTATTGGTAAGGTATCAATTCAATTAACTGATTGAATCAATAAGTAAGCAACTGAAGCCTGGCCTTCCATCTCCCAGGATGAAGGCCGCCCTTTTATGGATCGACAAACACCGACAAACAGTAAATTGTAGTTCCTTCTTCCTAGCACAGCCCCCCTAGGGTTGCAGTCTTTTCCCTTGTATCTCCATTTCCCTTGTTTTGACGAACCGGTGCAGACCAACTCGGCCACACGATTGTCACGCTCCGGCTACAACTATCTCCCCCCAAAACGCTTGCGTCCGCGCAAGCTTGAACGCATGAGATTACTCATTTGCTGGACCAAATTGTCCATGTAGTGGAAAACCTCTTATGACGAAAACCACTACAATCTTGAGACACGCATTTGCTGGACCAAGTCGTCCATGTAGTGGAAAACCTCTCCGGATAAAATCACTACAATGCCTCGCTATCCCATCCGCTTCGTATCCCTATTGTCGGCCTCGACTTTTCGTTTTTTTGCCTCGGCGGGATCTTTCGAAACGGCGAATCATCCCTTGAGCGTTGGCCATATCCGCTTCAGGGACCCATTGGTTGTACTCTGACGGCCAACCTGTCCACTTAACCAAATAATGAATCTTCCCCTTGATGGTCTGCTTGTCTTTGACCTCTTCCACTTCGTATTCATCAGGGTCGTCTTCAAGCTCGGGTATCGGCATTTCGTCACTGCCGTCTCTTGGATGGTATTTCTCTAATTACTGGACAGGAAACACAACATGGAGCCTGGTATATTGCTCAGGCAGTGCGAGTCTGTAGGCTTGTGTTCCAATGACTTCCGTCACTCTGAAAGGCCCAATACACCTCGGCTGAAGCTTTTATCCTTGAGCTTTAGATTGCGCGTCGAGAGCTTGACCAGACTGCCTCTCCTAAACTCCATTGCCGTGTGTCTCTGATTATAGTACTTGATCTGTCTCTGCTGCGTGAAGTTTCTTGACTCTGTCTTTGGCCGCGGGTATCTCCCCCTCCGGGATGTCGTCCGCGACATCAAGGTAAAACTCAGGGTCGTAGCCATACATGGCTCTGAACGGCGACATATTTAATGTATGATTCAGGCTGTTATTATAAGCGAATGTAGCTGTTGGTAGAAGCTTTGCCCAATCCATCTGTTCGAGGTTAGTGAACGCTCGAAGATAAGTCTGCACGATCCTGTTAAGGATTTCTGTTTGTCCATCCGTTTGTGGGTGAGGATTCATGAACTACGTCGTTTTGATATTCAGGAAGTTAAATGAGCTAAATGAAAATCTCTTGCTTAAATAAACTTTGATATTATGCTCTAAGTTGTCAGCAACATATGCAATGATTAGCACAGTGTGAAATATAAATTGCTCGAATGAAACTCACATTTTGATTTTGTGTGCTGGCAAACACGCTGTCGAGTGCTAAGAGGGTATTGAAACTAATTGAACAACTACAAGGGCAGATTCGTTGCAAAAGTTTTCACCGAACAAGTGGAGGTGACTATGTCTACATCTGTTTCTCCTGCTATTCGGTTTAAAGCATTTCCAATGCTCGCTGATGCTACAAGTTGCATATACATCAATCGGTGTGACTGTCTCCCTCTACGGCAAGTTGGATAAACATATCGTTAGACAGTTCCGGGTGCGCTCGCAATGATCTTTCTAAGTTCACTTTAATCAACTTTTCGGAAGAAGCGGTATACCTGCCTCTGCCTACGTTTAGCGTACTTAAACGGCATCCATGGCCGGATTGCGCTTGCAATGTGGACTAGCCTGTGCTGTGTCGTTTGACAAAGTAACACAGAGAAAGGCTATATAGAATCTATAGTGAAGCAGCCGGTTGCATATTCAGTGGGGGAGGCGTTACCTTTGATGAAAGCTGTTGTGGTCCTCTGTCAACTATGAACGAGACCTCTCTGAGTCGTGTCGAGGATAAATAATGAAGACTATTTCTAGTTGCCACTGTTACTTCGCATCCACGATTCTGAATCCTGAATTATGTGTTCGCGTTATTGTTGTTATGTTCTATTACATGAACAAGTGGGAGACGTTCTTATCTATTCACGTTCGAGCCCAAACTTTAGATTCACGTTCCTGCAGTGATCTCAGCTTGAAATAAAAGGAGACATGTATATGCGTGATTCTTTCGTGAAACACCAGATTCTGCGACAGCTTTATGGCTCTTCATCATCGTGGAACGCTATTATCTATCACAAGCTCGTCCTACGCGCCGGGCAATCTCTGTAAGTCGTTTGAGCCAGACGGCTCCTTTTGGCTGCTAGCGCTATGCCATCATCGGTTGTCGACTTAGTGACCACCTTTTGCCGCTTGGAGCTCACTGCGCCTCCAGCGTACATGAACAAATGTAGGCACTAGATTTGCGTTTGTCAAAATCTTTGATCCCAGTTTGTGTCGGAGGATCCGACCTGTTGGTGCCTTGAATGCATCTCAGTATTCTAGCAACAGCCATTTAGCTGTTCTCCGTAATTTACTGCGTATCTTAAACAGCATGGGCTATGTGCGGTCGAGTTCGACAACCTAGAGAATTCAATCTTCCGGCACTAATTCATACTGTAGTTGTACTAATCTCTCTCTTTCCTGTTTAGTTTCTGACTCATTCTGCTTCTAGTTCCAGACGGCATTGTTTATTAAAGACCGTAGTTCATCAAGACATTTAGCTTTCCAATATTTCCACTCACTGCTCCTTAGTATAATCAAACGGGGCACTGTCCCTAACCTGTTCAACACTTTGGATTGAACGACTGAAACCTTTCATAGTGCAAGTTCATCTCCAGACTCTGGCAATGTGTTTGCTACCTCCAATCATCTCGCTTCCGCGTTCGATTCCATATCGAGAATAGAAGCATGTGTAATCATTTAGGTTCTCGCCAGTTTTCTTAGGGGATCGACTTCCAGAGAGTAGCTCATTGTAGTGTGGCATTCCTGTCAATAGTTCACCTACAACGCGAGAGACATCTTTGTCGCTTAAATATTCGCCAGATTTTGATGATATTCTGTATCAGAATCTCTTTGATCGACGTCCATTCGATGGTTCTAAAGCTGGGACCCTGAGGCTCTTTGTTTCGAGCGCTTCTGAGTCGGCATCCTAACCTAGATTCGTCTCACAACGTTAATCGTGAATGTCTCTTTCTTTTCGCCATTCCCTGATCTGTTGTGAACCAAAGCTACCCAACTGAAAATTTTCTATTGCGTTGCCATCCCCCACAGGTACTATTGCTGCGCACAACCCTTCTTGATCTATTCGGCTTCCAATTTCAAGCTTCAGCCAATTCTTTGTAATGACATTCCACCTTTTATTCTGGCGCCAGGGTCTCATACACGCGACTGTTAGCCCTTGTGGAGTATTCCCGTTGAGTCAGCCTCAAGTCCACTTTTGGAACTTGAAGCAAATGAAAGATATGCAAGCGATAATCGATATATGCGCCTGATCGATGCAATAGCCATTGCCTTTTTCAATCGGCAACAGCCGCTCGTTTAGCAGCTTTTAATCGAAAACGAAAATTCATTATTGCGAAGAATTGATATATCTGCACTCACATCCTTAAAGGCATTTTTTAGTCAGCTCGGTCCCGTCGCTTGATTTGACTGCCGATACTGTATGTGCGTCACGAGTCCTTTCCATGACCTTTCTCGACACATCAAATTCAGACTTTACAGCCATCCCCTCGTTGCTCTCTGTTTCCCTTTCCTTTCTTGCAAGCTCAAATCGGGACTCCTTCCGTAATACGAATTACTTCATTATGGTCCGACTGTGCTTGAGCATAGCAAGTAAGACCATGCAATTCTCTCGTACACCTCTGATATAAAAATATTATGAGGTGTGGATCGCTTCTGGTGTTATCGTTATAATATACTACATGATGGACTACCTTTTATCTTACGTACGTCTATCTATGCTTGAACCTTCGTATTCCTGTTCTTGCACGTCTCCACTCGAAACGTCTTTCCACTTCACTTTCGCAGTTCCTGCACTTTCCTGCTCCAATCTTCTTTACTTCTCTCACAGAAATTAACTCAACGCAAACGCTGCCACTTGAACCAAAGTCTGTTGATTTCCTAGGCATTTAAATTTGCTTCGGAAGCTGACCGAATCGATCTCCAGCGGAACGTTTTGTCATCATGTCTGCTCTGCTATCGTATACGAAGTAGAACATCCTTTCGAGGCTGTGATCTTGCCGTGATTCGTCTGACGAGTAACATGAAAGGAGACATATATGGTACTTGGTTTTTTCGTGAAATATCGAATTGCCGGCTTTATTGCAACTTCATTACTTTGAACGCTGTTGCAGCATGTCTCTGTCGTTTGTGTCGAAGATATATATGTGCTGTGAATCCAATCACCGCTCCAGTTCTCCAATGGATCGTGTAAAGAAGTTCACACGCCGTGCGGCTTGGATTGTGCGGCTCATGAACAGCACGCATGCCGGATTCACACTTGGACAAGCACTCAGCACTTGCTTTAACGCAGCCAAGGACGATTGGGCAAACACGACGAAGCACATGCTTTAGCAGTGGCTTGCCATACGCTATAGGTGAGAATTGCTCAATCCTCAAGCTGCCAACACTCGAGCACGCGTATGACAGCAGAAAGTCCGTGATTGGCAATTAGATAACCAGCAGTTCGACGTGACAATCCCAGAAAGCACGCTAGGTGCATGTGTACGCGTCATGTCCGGGATACCGTGGTAGGTAAAATAATCTCGATGGACAAGGGAGAAAGAAAGCCTTGAGGAACAACGTACACCAAGGAATGGCACGAGCGACGACTGCGATTGGAATGCGCCATCGTCAGACGAGAGGAGGTGACAATTGTTAGGGCATATGTACACGTAGATAAGCAAGGTGAGTAATGACAAACCGGGACTTGATATGCATATAATGGAGACTTGTTAGACTGGAAAGACTTGTACAATATGAACAGTGACCATTTATATCGTTGTAGACAGCTTACAGCTTAAGCATCAAAGTAAGCTCATTTTTTGTGATTTGTTTTTTCCCTTGACTACCTCAATATCAAAAAAGGGCCGCCAAACAAACCACAAACCACAAACAACAAACAACAAAGCAAATAAAGCCGCAAGCCAAGTGGCAATATTCCACTGTTGCAACAGCTGCGTAGTTCCGGCAGCTAGTATCAACAATAAGAATATGCCAATCGTTTCAACTGGCAAGAAATTATTGATTTCAATAAATTATGCAGAATTATCGCTAGAGGAGCTGTAGAGGCACAGGGTAAGTTGGCTGCACTTGTGTTGGAAATTTTTAAGCCAAATGACTCGGAAAGACAAAGTCATTTGGAGTGGGGACTGTGCAGGAACGGGAAATACAAGGTTCAAGCAATGTACTTAATATAGATGGCGTTCCGCCTCGTTCATGTAATATAATTGTAATATAATGTAACAATAGCACAAACGAGCAATCCAGACCTCAGAATTCATGTATGCAAAGCATCACAAACTACGTACTTACTGAAACACCCTCAGCAGCACTTCTATCTTCACTGAGAGATAGCTTTATGCTTGCTCAACTGGATTGACAGTAGGTACCTGGTACTAATAATACGTCCGGCATGAATGTACCATATCACTAACGTTTCCGCTGCTTTTACTTATGCATAGTGCCATTCCAGCCTCGCGTACGTCCGACGAGCATTGACTGATCATACTGTTTCATATAGGCCTTCGACGGTCCAACCTGTTATGTGGTGCCGATAGTTCAATGTGAAGCTTTAAGACGGCAACAGATGCCCAGCAGTGGTCAGGCAGAACGATTCCAAGTCCGGCTATGTCGCACATTCGGTTGTAGATGAGGGTGCTCAATCTGGCATCTGCGCTGTTATTTCCTGGAAGTTCTGCAGTTTTTGAAAGTTTTGTCGGGCACGCTTTTGCTCACTTTACCACTGCCTTTGCTAAGCAGATCCAGCCTTTGAAGTTCGGGATGCTCGCTAGCTCTACTATAGTTACGAACGTCACTACTTGTTGGTCACTTGTCACCTACACTGGTCATGCGTAATCTGGTCTGGGCGGCCTCAATAAGATACGTCGCTTTACAGCTATATCTCTATGAGTCTTCCTATTGCAAGTCATGTACTGGACCCTATAGGAATTTAATTGTCTTCCGATATACCGTTTTCACCGTAAAGGGCCTACTGTATCGCCCGCCGATCCTGTCCTAGCGAACATGGATACAAAATTCACTAACGGAATCCCTTATCGCAATCCGTATACTCCAATGGTGCTTATCCAGAATTTGCGTGACGTTCTCCTCAGTTGCGTCTGAGGATTCGTCATGTAGTCCACAATGCCATTCAATCATTATGCACTGCAGCTGGCCCTCTTTCCCTCCCTCGAGTCTTACCGTCGACAGTCTCCAATAAGGTAGTGAGTGGGTGTTAGTCTAAGGATTCTAGATAAGGAATGTCCTGGCCGTCTTAGGAATAATAAAGTATAACTGATTGCATTAGGCATCTAACACAAAAGTATTAAGGTGTCATTTCAACACAGCCCTAAATGGTAGCTGTGGCTTACACACTAATCAACGACGGATGTAGATATTAGTACTCTTATCTGATTACTGCCAGTTCAACCTAGTGATTGGCCCTGATAGTAGCACGTCACATCCTCGTATACTACGGGTCCTTGTCCTCAAGAAAGGTGAGACATCCTTGTGTCCGCTGCAAGGGGAGCTGTTGTCAGCTGGCGAAGTGTACTCCGCGTTGTTGGCTCCGTCGGCTCGGACGATAAGGTCAAGTAGCTAAAGAAGGAGTCGCAGTTTGATGCTGCCTGGAACTGCCGCAATGAGTCTGCTACGGAGTCGGTTAGCAAAAGCACACCGGAAACAATCGAAACATGCTTTACAGCTGTCGGCTGCGAGCTCTTGGACGCTGCGATCAATAACGCGAAGAACATTGCTAGAATCGTCGCTTGTGGCGCTATTTCTGAATCGTGCCCCCCAACGGACAAACCATCGCGATACAAAGTACCGAGCAATCCTTGATCGTGACTAAGGGAATAAAATAATTTACAGGGTTTCATTACTCTCGACGTTCCGCAGAACAGTCCAGAGATTGTTAAGGGATTCAAGGCGAATGTTTCAGAGTTGTTAAGAAAAGGCGAGATCAGGTTCGATGCCATCATTAAGGGAATTGAGAATTCCGCGTAGGCTTTCTGGATAGGGCTGTGTCGGATGCCGATATCCGCCTAATTTGACCGTATCCGCCATCCGCCATCCGCCATCCGCCATCACAAGTTTGGCGGATTTACATCCATCATCCGTCATCCGCCATTACAAGTTTGTCGGATGCTCATCCGCCGTCTTGTCGAATAAATCCGCCTTCCTATCGGCCTTGATCGTATAAATCTAAATGATTACACTAGCCTAATTAGGTTAGAGAATTTCCTTTGATAATTTAGCGCCAAACGTTATTTTGAAATCAAAATTTCACCCGTTTTCGTTAATCGACTCTCTCATCTTAAGTAAATAATAAAATAGTCAGGATCACATAGACATTGTACTTGTCAGCACACGCGTACCGGCATCGACGATCTGCATTCTGCAAGCGCGTCGACAAAGAATGTGAAATGTTCCGCCTGTGCCGCACCCATTTAACATCCCCTTGCATCATTCGCACTTCCGTTACGTCTATTACGTGACTGTGTTGTGTTTTTCTACTGCGTCCTTCGTTACTTCGAGGTTGTGTGTACTATCAGTTACTTCTTTCATTTCATTTCTTTCTTTTTATTGTGGATAGCAGTGTTAGTTGAGTTAAAACCGCACAGTCTTTAATTTAAGTACCTACAGGGCTTACCGTAGTTCTAAATTGCGAAGAATTAATCCAGTTTTTTCAAATCTCGAATACAAACCTCGAAATCCATAGCTAACTCATTCGGACATTGCGATATAATATATCCTCGCGGAACTCTAAGCGTTCCCGACTACAATACTGTGAACCTTGGACCTGACATTAAATACTCCACATCGATCTTTCCTAATTAGGAAATTATCCGCCTTATCCGCCATCCGCCGGTCCGCCAATTTGGGACCTGGCGGATATTTATTCGACATCCATATCCGCCACTTAAAATGCGGCGGATATTTATTCGAGGCGGATAATTTGGCGGATAAAATCCGCCATATCCGCCCATCCGTCCCAGCCCTATTTCTGGAATACTTTACCGACGTTTACGAACTTTTCAGATTAGACAGGGATATGGAATTTCTATGACATTTAACGTTACAAAACATAACCGGAATGCCTAAAATGTTGAATATTTGTGGTGGTCAGGGTAGTTGTTGCTGACTCGTGCTGATGCAGCGGACTCAATATGGCGCGTGTTGACAGTATTTTCGGACTATTCTTCCGCGTATAGTTATATCTATATTGTCGCGTGTCAGTGACATTACGTAACAATATTGTCCGGTATATTGAGGAACAACAAGACATAGTTGGAGCAACAGGATGGTGACTGAACTGGAATTTCAATAAAACGCCCATGTACACCATTCTAGTAATATGCATGCGCTATCATATAAGTTTACTTACCATTCTTATTTACTATTATTACATACTATTGTACATCACGTAACATTATAAGCGACGCAAAATTCAAAGAGACAGATTGATTCTAAATTTTCGGCTCACATAAATTGCGTGATATTCCCCAAATTGAGGGAAATCTGTCGATCAGTCAGCTAACTACCCAAGTTCAACAAATATTGTACCCTACGTTTTTGTTGGACGGTTGCCTAATCGTACTCCTTCAATATATTGTTTAACACTTCACATCCACGAACGACAAAACCCCATTTAATGTGCATCAATAAAGCGGTTGAATATGCCACTAAGCCTATAACCAGTTGCTGTCGATCGCCAGTTGTCAAGTTAGTCAATGTCGACGTGCCACTACCATCAATTCCCGACTTCCGGTTAGGATCAGAATTCATCTGGTACCGTGCTGCGTTAGGATCGTTCCCAGATTGTTGTAGATAACGATGTTGGGGAGGGGGAGGAACTCCAGTCGCTGTTGCCGTTTCCTGGGCACCACCACGGTCTTCTGCAGAACCATTCCCGCCTTGCGCGTTCATCATGCGAAGATAATGTACGGCATCATGTTTCGCAAGCATGTACTCAATATGCTGGCCTTTGGCAGTCAGGTACTTTCGACTATTCCGGGACAATGAGCGCTGACCTGATGTATGCGGTGGTAAATGCTCATTGGCTTGACAAAACTCATAAGACCAGATCGTGAGAGTTGCGAGATATACGCCCCATGGAATATGCACAGCTTGGTCTAGTAAGCTCTCGTTCTCGACTATACGGCGCATGAACTGGACCGAGTGCCAGGTCGCCAGGCGACCATCATCCGAGCGAGCCCACTGATGAACAGCCTTGTTCGCATTCTCACGATCTACGACTCGGATTTTCCTACCCAAGACGTTAGGCGAACCGGCATTGATACGCAAGCTCATTGTGTCGACGTGTAGAGCAAGAAGACCGAGCTGGAACATAGCCCAATTCGAACAGAGCATTGGAGAGTTGTTGTTATAATCGTTCATAGAACCGAGTACATATGACAATGGCGAATGTCCTTGAGTCTGTTGTAACGCTTGTTGCCGTACCAATATACTTGTATCCAGCCCATTGGATTCCTCATGATAATTTCCAGTAGTGGCAGAAGTTGTTGGCGACGAATGAGACGCTATCATGACTGTAGACGTGATAGACGGCAGGTTGCTCTTGCTGAGCTGGTAGTCAAAGTAGCTCTTCCAATTGGCGAATGAAGACTCCAGCCTCTTCTTAAACTCAGTCATACGGCGCTTAGAAACAATTCCCATGTCCAGTAATCCACGCCACTGCATGTCCCAACAAATACTGAGCAAACCATGTAATAGAATCAGACACGAAAACTGCGAAAAGCTAGCGAGTTGGAATTCCGTCTGATCTTCTCGTGACAACCGGATAAGCCTCTTCAAACTGTGCAAGAATGCAGGCCATACTGTCTCTTGGGTAGAGCCACCGATGGTGGGACCGACTATATTATTCTCGTCGGCTTTCGCTGCTGCTTCTGAAGTGCGCCATTTCATCATTCCAGCTGCTGCGACGTTTGTCTGTTCGCGGTGCATATGGTAAAATTCTACACCGTCCGCTGCAACCCAGCATGCATCAGTGGAAGGCAACTCAAGCCGGACTTCGAATGCCGAAAGAATAGGACTGTGTCGAAAGAGGGTGGCGTGCTGAGTGTCGCAAATAAACGCAAAAAATGCAGTTCTAATTCGTCAGTCTCTTAATTATTACAAAATTTGAGAGAAAAAGTACCTCTTGGTTGTCTCAAACTCAATCCATTTCTTCCACTGATGATCTGCGAAAACTGAATTGTTTGTCTCGACCACTGGCGGCTCTGTCAAGCCCTTCAAGTATCCCGAAAAATGCATTAGCGCAATATTGGTCCCATGGAAGAACTGGGACATATCGTATTGCACCGTACTTCCCAGCATCTTGTCGAAATAGTTTGTCAACAATAGCGTTTGGTGGACCCAAAGTTGCACTTGAGGTTGGTCTTCGATCATCAGGAACACAATATTCCTAAACTTCCGGTGAATAACAATTGCAAGATTGGAGGCTTCTCTGTCATTGGAATAAGCCATGCCGATGGTGACGATCGCAATTAGTAATGCCGGCTCCACTACAGTAGGGTCGAATGTTGCGCGATGCAGTATCGGATATAGTGGATCAAAGTGGACCCAGTAAAGATTCAGGTACTGTTTCATTGCCGAGAGAGAGAAATACAGGTTGTCAAAAGTAATCTCCGGAATAGGTTTCAGCACCTCGATCATCTTCGCATGAACTTCTTCGCTGATATCTTTGTCATCTTTCTTCGGCCTCGAAGATTCCGGCATACTACGCAGCAGAGGCGAACGCATATCTATCATATGATTAGTGAAATCGACCCGAGTATAAAAATAGCACGCACCAGATGCGGGAGAATTCCGAATATTGCTGTTTTTCGCAGCCACCGGGGTTACACTCGCACTACCCTGCATGGCATATGGTCCCGCAACACTCTCTTCATTCGTACCGAGTCCAGCTGCGTCACCAACAGCATTATCAATCGTGACGATCGTCTTCGGCAACTGGTGCGATAACGTACTCTGATGGCCTCTGCTTCCGTCAAAGTCCGAAGTAGCAGTATCATATATCGAACTTGAAATCTGCGGTAGCAGTTGATCCTGCTGCCGGTTAGCCGTTGGAGGTTGCGATGGAAGTAAAGTCTCCGGTGGCGATTCGGTCCAAAAGTCTGTGCCAAAGAGCCAGGTGTAATGGTCTGACAGGCTGAGATCGAAACTGTCCAATGAGAACTGCGGCCATTCTGTCGCACCCGTGGCGGCAGAAGCAGCAGCAACAACCGCAGCTTCTGCAGAGTTGTATGACATATATTGGCTTGCGGTGGCGGGCGATGTTCGGGATTGTTGCTGATGCTGTTGCTGAAGTTGCTGAGCCTGGGACTGCTGCGATTGCATCAGTTGTTGCTGAGATGGCTGCGGCTGCTTTTGCAACTGTGGTGCTTGCTGAGACTGAGAAGGAGGATGCTGCTGTTGTGACGGAGGCTCTTTCTGCGACTGCTGATGTTGCGATTGTGATGGCGGAGATTGGGGTTGCGGAGCTGGGGGCGCCGGAGGCACACCTGCGAAATGGGACGCGTAAAATGCACGATCTTGCTGGTGCTGCTGCAGAGGCGGATTGGTATGCTCCGTCACGGTTGAATCATCATATAGAAGATTTATTGGTACAGAACGCAAAGTTTGAGCCGGGCTATGCATTGTCGTATCCGGCAAAGGCGGAAGCGACGGAGACATTCCAGAGGGGTGGATAAGTGTCGGGGAATGCAGGCGCACATTTTGGGACGTGCCATTCGCGGTAAGAGGCGGCATTGATGACGGGGTCGTGGTTGGAGTCGACCGTCGCTGTTGGAGATGAGGGGACGAGAGCGGCTGAGGACGCTGGGGAAGTTGCGATTGCGGATAACGGCCGGCCGTAGCGGTTGAGGACTGTATGGGAATGGTTTGCGAGATAGGCGACTGCTGTGATATCGGCTGCTGCTGCTGCTGCAGCTGCTGGTATGGCGGTGGCGACAGCGGTGGCGGAGATGGTGGACGAGGTGGATGCCGGTGCTGGTCTATAGAAATCACGGAGACTTGGTCGACCGCGACGGGACTACTGGCAGCGTTGTGGTCGTACAGCGCCGCCGGGTAGGTCTCCGCAGATGCGGTTATTGTGGCCATGCGCTGGATCGCTTCGCGTTTCTGGCGCTTCTCGTGGGACTTTGTCGACATATGTTTCTCGAGCAGGTCTTGTCGTGCGAAATGCGACGGACAGATTGGACACTGGTACGGCCGGACAGGCAGATCTGGTCATGTTAGACTTATATATTACATATCTATACATATCACTTAATTGACGTACGATTGGCGGCGTGGCGTGCCAGATAGTCCTTGCGATTGAACATCTTGCCGCATCCCGGATGCAGACATTTGAATTTCTTGCTGATCGACTGGCCGGTGTCTCCAGGCGCAGACTCGTCATTGTCGGGCTCAGAGGAAAGCCGATTTCCGGCCATGATTGTGGAAGCCAGCGATGATTCACACCATTCAAACCACCATGGCGAGTGTGAGTACGCCCTGCAATCGCGAATATGTCGTGTATATCGTGAGTGAGGAGTGATTACATATATGCTGAATGTTAAGTGGGAGTCGCTGGATCGGCGCACTAAAACCCTGTTAGCCTCGCACGCCAGCTCGCCGATACAGCCCACCACAATTTGTCGCGCCCACTGCGGGCCCATTAGAGTTTCATATTCGGATGGTATTGCCGACCGTCGCGTGTCGGGTTTCTGTCGCACAATTTGCACTTAGGGAGGGGTTCTGAGCGCAAATGACCCTATAGCCATATATTCGACACCATTAGTATTCATATACCGGCTACTATATATTACTGCTCTGAAGACGATAATGCGTTTACCCTTTCGGTCTGACTACCGCTATTAAACATAAGCCCGCCTTGTGAACTTCGCTTAAGTGGGCTTATTAGTCGTCACCGAGGTAACTGACATTGAAACGAAATTTATATTTATCGATAAGATGCACTGTCACCGAGTCCTACGCCCGTTGTACTGTGCATTTGTTGAGAGTTGGAGTCCAGTTTATAAACACAAGCGGGAAATCATCAATGCCCTCGCAATTGATTGTCTACGCCGATAGAGTGCCCAGTCTAAACTTGAGCTGTGCCTGGCCAGACAAAGTCTTCATCCCGTCAGGGGTGTGTATTAATCACGGGCTTTGGCTCGTATAGCGGGTCCACACAAGAACCGAAAATCCCAAAGGAACAGATACCCCTAGCCTTTAGTTTTTTTGAACTTTGATTGCGTATTAGTGAGGCCAAACATAATCCAGTAGGCAAGATACTCATCAATCAAACAAAAACGTTGGTTTCGTTAGGCGACTGCTGCGGATCAACTCGATTAATACTCTCACGCCCTTGATATATTCTAGAGAGTGTTGATCGAGGCGCCATATCGATATTCAATCCGTATCAATCAATTAATATAAGGTTTATAGACGCGACGACTTCGGGACAAACGCAAACGATGTCAATGTTTACGCCATACCTGGTTAGGAATTAATAGGGCAAATATCAAAAATGCTACTGAAATGTTTCTTCATATCAAAAATGCCACTTAACGGGTACCCACTGTACCCCAAGCAGGTTTAGGGTCCATTTCCTGCACTAGCAAACCTAATTTGTTACGTAACGCGAAGCAAACGCGTCGGGCTGTCTTCAATCGCAATCAGGAACGGGGTGAAAATTGACTACCTTGGGGCTGCAAGGGCAAAGGACCTAAAGAGCTACGGAGAAGGTCAATGGGTCTGAGATCGATAGACGATAGTTTTGCAAAGCTTCCCGATATGTTAGGTCAATAAAGGTCTCAGTCCTGGTAGCCACGCGATATTGCGTGTCGTTGAAGCGTAATTATACAGTATATATTTACCTAAGCTATGCTTCGTCAATTATTTCAGCACTGCCGTCCAATGATTGCGCTTGATGGAACTCATCTTACCACAAAATATCAGTGGTTTTATTGATTGCAGTGGGAATTGATCGGAAAACTATTTGTTTCCTCTTGGCTTTGGTGTCGTCAAGGCAGAAAATCGAGAGAATTGAAGTTGGTTTCTGAAGGTTAGTTTGACACTTGTAGTATAGCGCCAAGTTAAATTCAGTATCAAAAATTTTATTATTGTGGAAGAAATCGAGTGTAAGATTTTTTAGGGCAAAGGTGAATAATTGGTGAATACCGATTTTATGAAACATTTCAGTGGCATTTTTGATAGGGCAAATGTCCAAAATACCACTGAAACTTTTTGAAATTGCCAAAATACCACTGAGTACCTCACCCTCCGACCCGCCCCAATTTTCTACGCCAAATCACAGACAAATTTACCCTCCTTAGAACTCTAAAATTACGGGAAAGTTCGAATGCGTCAGTCCATTTGTTCAAGACGCGTCCTTAACACTTTCAAACACCATTTGCAGAACAGCATCGTCCGTTCATTTGTTCAAGACGCGTCCCAACATCTTTGCACTGACACCTTTGCAGAACAGCATTAACTATGCCTCCCCAAATTGGAGAAACGTTCCCTGACAAAAAGGCGTTTATGTTTGCTATGAAGGACATCGCCGTCGAAGAGGGCTACCAATTCCGTTGCCCTTATTCTGATAAAACTCGTGTCGGTTTGGTATGCGAAGAGGAATCATGCGGTTGGAGACTCCATGCCAGACGCCTCGGCGAAAGTTCAACATTTGAGATCACTACGGTCCATGGAACGCACAGTTGCACAGAGGCGGTCCAGAAGAATAAGCACGCTGACAAGAACTGGGCTGCTATGACATATTCTTCAGCAATTGAGAACAAGAGGTATTACAAGCCAAAGCACTTAAAAGCAAATGTCCATACAGACCATAAAGTTCAGGTCAATACTACGTGGCCTGGCGCGCAAAAAATTATTGAGAGCTTCCAAAAGCTTCAAGCTTATATTCAGGCAATTAATGACAGCATTCCAGGTAGTCTCACCGTACTGAACGTGCTTGCAGAGAAATTTTATAGTCTCTTCGCCAGCAATGCCTCGTCTATCGAAGGGATAAAGTATTGCCGACCTCTTATCGCTCTCGATGGAACACATCTCATGTCTAAATACCAAGGCGTCCTTCTGATGGCGGTAGGAGTCGACGCGGACAATCACCTTTTTCCCCTAGCTTTTGGCGCTGTAAAAGCAGAAAATCGTGAGAATTGGAAGTGGTTTTTGGAACATGTCCGTACGTCCTTGGACGACCTCAATTTTGCATCGTTGACGTTGATATCCGACCGGCAGAAGGGTATCCTGTTGAAGTCCGTTCTAACGATTAATTGAAAGAATCGATCGATGTTGTTGAAGAGATCTTTCCGGAAGCTAGCCATGCACACTGTCTTCGGCACCTGTTCGAAAACTTCAAGAAGGTTGTCGAAAACCTTGAGGTAGCAAGCTTACTCTGGAAGGCAGCGTCGAGTCCAGGAAGCTATGGCGAAGGTGCTCGAAAATATGCCTCCCCGGAAGGATCTGAATGGCTCATGAGAAATGGACCGGAGCACTGGGTGGACTCCTAATTTGAAGGAAATCGCCTGGGCCATCGCACGTCGAATGTGGCAGAGAGCTTTAACAGTTGGATTCTAGAGGCTCGCTCACTACTGGTCCAGGCCATGATGGACCGCATCCGTATCCAATTGATGATATCGCGAGCTGAGCGATTGAAGGAGATAGAGAAATTGCGAAAGTATCGCAAGCGGGCAAGCGTATAATCGAGACCGCCGCCAAAGAGCTTGGGAAGTCAATAGCTCTTGCAAGAGAGTATATTGTCATTCCAGCATACGGGCACGAGTATGAAGTTAGAACGCAAACTGGGAAAAGTTTCGCCGTGTTCCTCGATTTGCGCAGGTGTCCTTGTGGAAGATGGGACTTCAGTGGGATACCATGCTCTCACACGGTTGCGGCGATTAGCTTTGCTGGACGCGACATGATTGACTTTGTTAGTGAACATTTCACGGTTGACGCCTTCGAAAAGACATACGCCAACGGCATTCACGCAATGTCGACTTACTGTGCCAGACGACAACAATTTACCGAACGTTGGACCGCCAAATACCCGTCGTCCACCTGGTCGGCCCCACAAGAAGAGGACTAGAACCGAAGATATCGGGATGCCCAGTTAAAAAGTTACATGCAGCCGATGCCACAAACGACTGGGGCATAACGCGGCTACATGCAAAGAGCCCTTAGGAGAAGAAGAGGAATGACGGGCCTGGGAAATGGTTGAGGTCGTGCTGTAGGTGGGGAATTCGGGGTTAGAGAGACTGTTCGATGGCTCCGGGCAAAAAAAAGGGTAATACGTATAAGCGCACCAAATGCAGTCTAGTACTGACGTAAGCGTCTAACGTTCATTGCATTACTTTAAGTGCCACGCCGCTGTTCGCAAAGGTAGACCCGTGCGGCGCGGGTACGGAGGGTACCGTGTCCAGTGGTATTTTGGCAATTTCAAAAAGTTTCAGTGGTATTTTGGACATTTGCCCTTTTTGATATTTGCTCTTCCTAATATAAAAGAGTCTAGGTTTTTAGCAGCCGACCGCCCGCCTAAGTTGGTGTTCGCCATAGTTTAGAGCATCAATACCCACCAATTAGTACCAGAAATTACTCTCAACACCTTTGATTTAAGGAGATAAAATAAGCAATAACGTCTAGAAGATGTAGTCACTTGCAGTTTAATATATATTTCGCGTCAATAAAAGACGATGTGGTAGTGTGGATAGAAATTGTTCGTAAAAGCGTGGCACTTTAAATTGTAAAATCGAGGTTGCAAGGCGCCAGGGTTAGGGTTGTGTCAGGGAACGAAGCCACCGATTCGGGATTATCAGTCATGTCGGGAAGGAAACCGTGTTCTCAGTACAAATTGGTCAAGCCTCGTCTCCCATTTCCGTCTCACTATTACCACCTCAACATCGCGGCCCACTAACTCAATTGAACATCAATGGCTTCTTTTCCTGCTGGAGCGTGCTGCATGGAAGGCTACGCCCACCATGGCGAGCCTGCTGGTACTCTCGCCAAATACGCCGACTTCGACGTCTATGTCGCCAAACCCTCAGTTGCAACCGACAAGGCTATCGTGTACCTGACCGACATCTTTGGCATGCCCTTCACCAACCACAAGCTCATTGCTGACAACTTCGCCCTGCAGGGCTTTCTCACCGTCGTCCCGAATCTATTCTACGATGACCACGTCCCATTCCCGCGTCCGGACAACTTCAAACTGTTCCCCGACTGGGTCCAGCGACACCAGCCCGAGCACACTGAACCCATCATCGAGAAGACGTTCGAGTTCGTCAAGAAGGAGTTCCCGGCCGTTACCAAGTACTTCTCGGTTGGATACTGCTATGGCGCGAAATACGTCGTCAGATTGCTCGACGAGGGCAAGCTCAACGCAGGATATATTGCCCATCCAAGCTTTGTCACCGAGGAGGAGTTGCGCTCCATCAAGGGACCTCTGTCCATCGCCGCTGCGGGTATACTTTGTGGTTGCAGTATTGTTTCACAGACCGCTAACGATCGAACAGAATCCGACTCGATTTTCCCCGAGGAAAAGCGCCATCAGTCCGAGGCTATTCTGAAGGAAATCCAGGCGACCTATAACATTGTCCTCTATTCCTCAGTCGAGCATGGTTTCGCAGTCCGTGGCGATTTGTCCAATGAGGTTGTCACTTGGACCCAGGAGACTGCTTTCTGGCAAGCTGTCCAGTGGTTCACCCGATTCAGCAAGTAAGCTGTTCTTGCGACCAATTGTAGAAAAATATGGAAGTTTGGACATAAATTAGATAGAATAAAAGCAATCTCTACGATGCCTAATAATACAACGAAAGCTTGGTCAACGCACCGTATGTCTGGCCCTTACCGATAGTAACCATTCCCTTCCACTGCTGATTGTTTACCGCGTCGATATATCGGGAGCTCTCGAGGCAGAATCCCGACCGTGGACCATACCAACCGCCAACGTCAGTGTATTTGCCTGTGTATAACTGGAAACTCGGTTCCGTCGTCTCTCCTTTGAGATGCAGTTTAGTGCTTGGGTGGTATGCGATCCCCATCATTTTGAGTGGGAACGATCGAGTGTCGAGGGCGCCGATATCCGCATCCGGGAAAACGAACGCGTGGTCGATATCGGGCTCCTCAGGGCCCAATTTAAAAGTACATAAGTCAGCCGGCACGAGCGGATGCGGCACAATGTTGCCAGTAGGCACAAAAGTGTCGGTGACTTCAAGACTCTGGTTCGTGGCCATTGTCAATTCCGTGTTCTCGATCGTGGGCTTGTCACCAATGTTGAAGTACGAGTGGTTCGTGAGGTTCACTATCGCGTGATCCACGTTCTCGGGTCCCATAAGTGTGGTCTCATACTCCAGGTACAGCGCCCCGCCCCCAGGTGCGTCTTCGACCCAGTATTTGACCACCACTAGCAATTCGCCAGGAAAGCCCTCTTCCAGATGCTTGCTCACATAATTGAACTTCAAGGTAACAGAGCTCGTCTCGGATGACGCAGGCAAAACTTCCGGATCACGAAACACGACCTTGTCGTACCCCACCATACCGCCATGCAGACAGTGCCCAAAGTTGGATTGCGCAACTTGGTAGGACTTCCCGTCGAGCTCGAACTTGCCGTCTCGAATCCGATTCGCTACGCGGCCGATGAATGCGCCAAAGTATGGGTTGTCTGCGCGTTTGTAATCTTCCCCGGACTTGAACCCGAGATTGACGTTATGGAAATGAGCATTGGACGGCGTCCTGACGGCAAGGTCGACGAGCGTGAGTCCGCGGTTTGAGAAGCTCGCGGTGAAGAGGCCATTGGGCGTGGTAAGGACGTGCAGCTTGTTTGCTGAATCAGACTTGTCAAAGTCGGTTTTGATGGAGTAACCAGTGTACACGGTCATCTTATTGGCACTATTCGCGGGGAGATTCGTGGAGAAGAGAAAAAGAGAAAGAACAGCTTAGTTTTCATATCGCAAGTTGTTCGCATAAATAAATTGGTGGGGAGAAGCGACAAGCGCCAACCGCGCTCTGATTCTAAGCGCGATACGCGCCCCTGCACAGCCGGGAAAAAGCTAGCCGGCTCTGCAGCCTTAACCACAGCTCTCATTTAAATTGTCATTTATTATGCTCACAGCTTTGGCTCAAATTGTATGACCCGTCTCAAAATAGTGGATAAAATTAGTAGTTATTTCCAGCGTAATCTCCCATGGCAATGCCTAAGTGGACCGAAAGAGCTTCGCTGGTGTTGATCGGACGAGGGAACTGTGTTTCTTCTTGGTATGGCAGCAACTGACCGGTTCTGCCAGGCGGCTGCTGACAACCATGGACGGGTATCATCCTATCTGGATATATTCAACAAAAGCTATTACATGAATCAAGAATTTAATCCCCATCTAGATTGCAAAATTCCCCCATAACTCATGAACTCCAATTTTTCATGATCAATAATGAATGCACTAACAACTCTCGTTACAGTCCTACCATTCCAAAATAACGGCCAAATTTTGGTCAAGTACTGATGACTATGCGTTTTCTACGACCTCCGTTTGCATCTCCATTTCTAATTCCGCATCCCGCTCAGTTTCTCCCGCCGCGCCATCCAATCCGTCACCGCTGTCATACAAACCCCCTTCCACGTGCTCAGAAACAAAGAAAGAGATGACAAGGGTTAGAAAATAAAACACGATGATCGTCACGAATGCAGCCTGAGTGTATGCACCGACAGTGTATGCGTATATGCTAGAGAACAGGATCGGGGTGAATAGAGTCCAGATGCTTTGCAGCCACGCTACGCTACCAAGAATTGCGCCCACTTTGTCATTAGGGACGTGTTTGGTGAGTGTCGACATTGTTGTCGGCGACCCAATAGCACCAAATGAGCCAATTAGCGCAACTACAACGAAGTTAATGTCGTGACTTAACTAACACGAAGAAAATATACTTACACACAGCAAAGAAAAGGCTATTCCTGGCAATGCACATGCCGGCAAAGGAAACCATCTCGCATATAATCGAAAACTGAATCACACTGAGCCTATGTTAGTGTATCTAAATATATTGTCGCGAGACAAGAAATATCATACAATATATCAGTCACCGAAGCACCAACTTCAGTCTGCGGGCGAGGATGGAACAATCGGATTGCACTCATAATCATAGGTAAAATGACAAGTAACGCCAATGCCCTACCGATGCCATTAAACGACACGACATAATTTGCGGTGATGCTAGACCAACCATACACAAACTGTGCGTACAGCAAAATAAGCGTCATGGAATTTGTCTGGCATCCCGCGATCATCATTTCTATAGTAGCCAGAATAGCGATATTCTTCTTAATAACCGGGCGTGTACCATCCTTAGGCCACAAAACCCGCAATGATGAAAATATGTTAATCCTCTTAATCTTGTCCCGCAGTGTACCATGCGCGGATGGACTAGACTCATGTAGTACCTCCTCATCTTGAGCATGTGGGTCACGAGAGAGTGACTCCGGTAGAAAAAGGAGTACGTAGAGCATAAAAGTGACTTGGAGGGCCATCGCCATGTAAAACACAGACAGAAGGTTTCCAGTAACCCCTATTATAAAGGCACCAATAGCAGGCCCGAACGCTGAGCCGCCGAAAAAGCACGCACGGAAGAGGCCAAATACGAATGCCCGTCTAGCTGGAGGAGTACAATCACTTGCGTATGCTTGGCATGTTAGCTGGAGCGCCGCAACAGATCCAGTTAGACCTTCCACTATAAAGGCCAGCGGAATCCATCGATAGGAGTAGATCGAATTCGATCGAGCAATGAGAATAAGCATAATTTCCGAGACCTAAACAGCGTTAGGGATGCAAAGTAGTAGGTCAAGAGGCGCGACTGACAAATGGGCCGACAGCAGATAGCATCAGAATAGAACGTCTGCCTAGACGATCAGAGAGTTGGCCAAGCTTTGGAGCCAAAAGTGCACCTAGATAGCATATCTTAGCCAGGATGAAACCAATCAGGATACATACAGACGTACCTGTCAGACTGTGAATTAAGCTGATCCAGATATTCAACTGCGAGACGCGGGAGTGCACAGCAGGAATTTGGCAGTCATTAGCCATTTCGCGCATTATGGATCTTCCGGCCTCGGAGTCCATTCCTTGCTCTACATAGTACGCTCTGCAGACGAGCTGCACTGTCAAGTTAAGCGTCGGAGCTAGAAGACTAGACAGATCCCATCAGCTCGAAATAGGCCCATATAACTTTCAATCAAGTTGACAAACCCGCCACGTGCGATATTTTCCACTAAATATGCAGGAATTAGGAGATAGACCTGGTCCAGCTGTCAGTCTGGACACCATTAACAAAATTAGTCCAATCACCCTACCGAAGGTGTTTTCCACCATTTCCCTGGTCTATTTTCTTCTTGCAGAAATAAGGACTCTTCCCCGTCCTGGCTGTTGCTATCGTCCTCATATCGCGTGCTCTCGGACTCATTGGTCAAGGTGCTATCATATAGGGTTAGTTTCGGCACAGTACTTCAGTTCCGAGAATATCACCGACCTAGCAGCCGCGCTGTTGACCTGTTTCCGGGCAGTCATGCTTGATGGGCGAATTGAGAATTGCAATCAATTGTTGACCATTAGTTAGCTGGTAGTTAAGTGATTAGGAATTAAATATTACGTGTGCACGCGGACCACGGCAGTAGATAACGACCGGCGCATGTACGCGCTAGTGAGACCGGCCGGGGGGGCCGAACCGGGTCACTGCACCGCATGCGCCGCGGGAGGACCATTATTATGGTTATAAGTAATCTCACACGTTATCAGAGAAATCGCGCAAGTGTGAGCCGGTCTACGTGAGCGGGTGTGGACGTCGTTTTGCCGACAAATCGTCAAATTTCAGGCACGTTGTGCTCGTCGGACACTCGGACTGGACGCAGGGCTCCAAGTTATGGTTTAGAATTACTAACCGTTTTCAGCAATCCTGCCTCACTTGGTTAGCTTAGGATCAGCGTCGCGCCGCACAAATGGAGACTAATCCAAAACTGTCGAACACCGAGGCAGGTCTCGGATTTAACGGCAGTATGGAGATCACCAAACTCTAATTTAGTTGACTGACGATTTAGTACAAGCTTGAACATGCGACCAGTTACTACAGCTGGATTGGATCACTCTGCAATAAATGTCCCCCAGACAAATCTCTAATGAAGACATATTCCACTATACTACTACATTACAAGATATTGAGGCTGAAAGTGCGATTCTGTCTGTAGAGATCGGCATGAATAAACGGATAGCAGATAGATCCACGGATATTGTACGTGGATATGAATACGGATAGACAATATGCCGAATATGAATATGGATACGGATAGAGCAAGACCTATTGTAATATTCATTGGATTTATCCATAAGAAATAACTAGTCAATACTAACAACCATAAGTCACGTGCCAGAGATTCCGCTGATACGGCGATTCAAAGCGTCAATTGTTGCCGTCGTCGTTACCTTGACAATCGATTTTCATCCTCACGATACTCAAGAGCGCCTCTCTAGAGCAAAGTCGTGATTACTGTGGCACGAAGTAAAGTATTCAAAATATATTCTTCACAAACCCAGCACTTTGAATTCCGTTGTAGCACTTGAATCAAGAATAGATCAATCAGTGCGTCAGGCTAATAATCGAGTCTATTGAGCCACTGACTCAGGCAATACATTGTGGAATCCCAACGCGACATATACTTGTATATTATATTGTATATAAACTAAATAAAGGTATTCAGAACACTCGGTGAAGTGATCCACTGACTGTGAGCTGATTCAAACAAGTAGATCTGCAAGCCTTAAGAGGTGTCAGAACCTAATTGAGTGGTCAATATGACTTTTTGACGATCCACTGCCTCAAAGCAAATTGATTGAGCAGTTCGTCAAAATCACCTGTGATGATTTGTCATATCTGTCGCGGATATTACGGATATAAATACGGATAAGGCTAATTTATTTGGATATAGATACGGATACGTCGGAAACGAATATTTTCTGGATAACAGGATACGGATATGGATATTATTCATGCCGATCCATATCTGTCCGTTTCGTACACTACTTTTGTTTTCACTTTTCAATAAACCTAGTAAAGAGTATTTGACCGGGCGCTTCGATCGCCCATGGTTACGATTAAACAGCCGAGATTCTGTTAGGCGGCGACTACTGCAATACCCTAACACATATTTCGTCCGTAATCGATCCTTAATGCTATTGTGCATCCACCTTAGTCCAGCAAACGTAAGTCACAGGCGCGGTGAGAAACGGTCCGCGATGGGCAGGTGACAATAAGTGACATTATCCACATTCAATTGCGAACTGCAATTCGGCAGTGTACAGGAATAATTTTGACGGAAAATAGATCACCGTGTGCCTCACCTGTATCATACATTCTACTATTGCACTATTTTACATATGTATCATACATTCTCCAGCTTGATCTTCTTCGGCTCGTTCTCATTTTCCGTGTCAAATAAAGCCTCCAAACTCCGTCCCGTAAAATATCGGGCAAAATCATATCGAGTACCCTGGGCCCTGGCCGCCCGCAACCCGCGCCATTCTTTCGATGCAATCCCTTCTTTCGTCTCCCTCGCCAATTCTGGATCCGTCGTGTCCATCAACACGTCCCGCACCTCGCGAATTTTTTCGTAGTACTCCACCGGCCCAGGGATCGCATATCGCTGTTGGCTTCGTAATAAGTCGATTCCGGTCGGCGTGTTGCTTAGTCGTGAAAGCGCTGGCGTACCCATGTTGAATCGATAAGCGCGCTTGGTACCGCGTCTACTGTCAATCTCTTTCTTCGCGTCATCAATTTCAGATCCGGGAACAACCGGCTTTTCAAAAGAAGGGGAATTATTTAACTTCCAAGTCTGCCAGTTCGAGTCGCGCGCAACGACAGATTTTAAAGAACGGGTGAACGCAGGCTCGAGATCGACCGCTGCCCATGTACTCGGCGGCCGCGAAATCGTATCCTGAGTTGTTTTAAAAAATTTGGCGAGATCCGTTGTAATCGTGCGCGGGTACATGACCGATTTGTTTGTGCCTGGCTGTGATGGAGTATCCACGACATGGCCGAGCAAGAAATCGCAGATGAAAAAGGTCTGCGCGTATATCGCGCGACGGAATAACGGGTCTCGGAGCTGCAACTCGAACAAGGACTTACTCGTGAGCCATTTCGGCACGAACGTTGTCTCGTCTTCAGGTTCAGCTGGGGTGCCAACTGCGGAGGTTTCGGCAGGTGTAGGCACAACAGATGCGGGTGATTTTGTGCGCTCGTTTGTTGTGCCGACGGAGGCATGTTTGCGGAGCTCATCCATGACTGTCTTGAGTGTGTCTCGAAACGCGAGCTGCAAATCCGGTTTTGTTAATAACGTAGTCGGATCAGCGAAAACGCGCTGCAATGACCAAAACCGACTATGCAAACTTTGGCCATCGTCGGTTTCCCAGACCGTGATATTATCAGTGTCGAATTCGCCCCGAGGATTGATTCCTGATCGTTCGCTGAGCGGGAACGCGTTGGCGAGGAACATGAGGATTTGTCCTGCAAATGAGGAGTTTTGTGTCTTTGACAGGCGGCGGAGGAGTGCATTGCAATATCGGATCAAGTCTCGACCAGGCCGTTTCTGGCCGTCCAGATTCTGTTTTCGTAAGTTGAGTCTTACGTGAGCATGAGCTGTTATAACAATATGAGACATACATTGGCGAGCCGGTCTTCGCGATGGGAGATGTACGGCCAAAACGACTGACACCAGTCGATGGTCTGAATATCAAGCAGATCCTCAATAAATTCGTGCGCAACACGTAATTCGCAGTGTCCTTTCTTGTCAGCATATCATTGACGTTAGATCATCGCGCTATTCGCATACCCAATTCATACAGGATTAGTGCAAAGTCGATTAAGTTGCACACCCTCTGCACACGTTCCGCGTCATCCTCGATCGTGGCGTAGGAATACAACAGTTTCTTGCCGTCTAGCTCGAGAATTTGTGCCGTGGCCGTGAATTCGGAGATGAAACCGTTTAGTAAGTCCCGTATGTCAGATGGCTCGAGAGGGGCGGTGAGGGCGTCTGGACGGAGTGTGATCGAGTTGACAATGTCTGCCAGTCGTGGCGATGCAGACGGCGACGTGAAGAGCGATCGTGCTTCTGACGAGCTGGAAGTCTTTTCCAGAAGCGCATCGAGGTCCATATCTGTATCGAAACTTGAATATCTGTTCCAATATTCGATTCGATTGCTTCAGGGTGAGCTTGCGGACATCTCGCTTGCGACCATCCTACACGGGTTAGGGTATCAAATTCAAGGGTTTGGGTCTCAATTTTCTCTTAGGCTTAGGGTTTTACCGTAATGTTGGCACCATAATTTTTCCACCCTGAATATTGTCCAGATAGCGCTGTCTGAAGCATGATTTAGCGTTTACACTAATGGCGTAGCCGGAATCCTGTGCCTGCGGGTCATAGGAAAGCTCAACGGTCGGGTCAGCCACTGCATGAAAGAAGGAACAACAAATAATACTCAAGATTTATTGGCAGAAGCGGCATCAATGAAGACAAGCAGATCTGCTTTGTCGAGCTACAATCTGGCAACACATATCACAGTATAATTGCTTTTTGTTTGTTTTTGTGCTTTTTATTTGTTATATATATTGCTTTTGTTTGTTTGTATTTATGCTCATTTATTTGTTATAACTAACGTACATGATAAGCGAGTGAGACAGATAAACGAGTGAGACACCAAATCGCGTAACTACATTCAACCGCGTTTTCCTCCACCAACAATCATGGAATCTTCAAATAAAGAAAGTCAAATAATCTTAGCTGTCCAAGCAATGCAAAATGACCCAGCTTTGAGCGCCCGAGCCGCCGCAAAGATCTACTCAGTCAGTCACGCAACGCTGAGTCGCTGTGAGGGTCTTAAGGTCAGAGTCGAAGATTGGGTTTCAATAAGCAATTATCCAATTATTACGAATTATTATACACTCTGCGAACTTATACGCCAAGACTTCCGTCCTACGCCTCATCTTCCTCATCTACCGACACGTCGTCCTCATCTTCCGCCCACTCCTCCCCATCCACCGCTACCGTCGTCATTGCCTCGGCCTGAATCTCGTTGAGTAGGCGAGTGAACTTCGCGTCCACTGCCTCCTATTGACCTTCGGCGAAGAGACTTCTCCAGGTCTGCATTCGCTCAGGCGAGCTAATACAGCGAACAACGCACATGGCTCTTACGAGCGATTGGCCATCGAATCCTCTGCGTTCGGCGACCCTCCGGGCCCTTCAGAGTGAGTGCCAGACCCATTCTTCAAACCCATAGGGCCAGCTCCTTCTTCACAGTCGACTTCTTCGCCGCCATCCACCGCTCAAGAACTTCTATCCTATAGTCCCTGTCCTAACAAATGCTGGATTGCTATTAGCAAGCACATCAAGGAACACGTAGAACAACTGTCCATACTTCTGGGCGGAAGCTATTGTTTGGCTTTCTGGCGATTAGCAAGATGCAGAAACAATCTGTATATCAGCTGTAGTACGCGGAGATGCACTCGCCTTGCAATGAAGGCCGTTTAAACTGACCCGCTCTCGAGGAGTGCAATGCGCGACCGAAGGTTGAAACAAGTTGCATCGCTAGTGGGATGAAAAAGCAGCATATTTTTTATTAATATATACTTTAGCTGGATCTTTAATAATGTTTAGGCTTAGTGCTGAACGTAATTTTGTCTAGCAGTATTGCGGTAATAATTTACTCGAAGGTGGTCGACAAGTTTGGGATCCAGAATGCGGTGTTGAGTATATGGGAGACCGAGTGCGTATATTTGGGGCTGCAAGCATGGTCGCAAGCGACGTGTCCGCAAGTAATACCTTGCATCAATGCCAACGTTTCACCTCTAGCACGAGAAGGTTAGGGTTATCTTTGAACTTGCGAACAAAACCACGCCCGGATCCGGTGGTGAACCGCCATGCAACGACATATGGCACAAAGACCAGAATGCCTAGGAGGCAAGCCTCAGCGCACCACCGCCCAGTAGCTGCTCGCCCCGAAGGACGAGTATGATAGCCACAGCCCCAAATGGCCTTCAAGGACGGCGTGCTCGTATATGTGTATATATATGCATATATACAGACAAATAAAAGGAACATCAGGGGGTAGGGAAAAAACATAACACCGTTCCATATGCCTCGTGCCCACTGTCGGGTAACGTGGCAGCATCCCGAAAGATAAGGCTACCACTTGCCATCATGCGCTCAGTGCATGATGAACTCAACATTAAAATCGCGGTCAAAGACCGAAGTGCTCGAATATGAGCCTGATGGCTCCTCTCAGTGCCCACATATCCCCCGTGCCCATAATCGACTCCTCCCAAGGGTGCCCTGTCTGAGAACACCGTCTGCCTCTGCAGACTTTGAGAATATTATCAGTATTCTCGTAGGACGATGACGAGGAAGGGCAGCAGCAGCAGCGGGGAAAGATGGCCATATTTATAGCCAGACAAGAGGCACAGAAGGGCGCAAGTTGGCGACGGCATTCGACCTGTGGTTCACTTGGCAAGCGCCGTCAGCATTTCGAATACGAATTTAATTAATTGCGCAATTAATTTGTTGTCTACGGCGCAAATCCACGTCCGAGCGCGATGTTACACTGAATTGGAGTACAGAGACGTCTTGCAGCAGCATTGTCGGATTCCTGATCCGCAATGACGCGAACAGCTACTCACTATTGGCAAACCATCGAGAGGACTCGAAAAAGCGCTGTCTCCAGAATACAATATCGTCTGGGCCACTGTGGATGTTTAGTGGCTCGCTAATTGTGGATGCGAGAGAAACGCGTTGGGTTTGTTGACGTGTTCTGGTGGACGGGACGAGTCGGCGAGAGCGTGGCAGCATTCGATCTGTGTAACGCCAGAGCGTTGGCAAGACAGTCATCGGTTCGAATGTGAAACATTAATTGATTAATTAATTGCATGAAATAACCGATGTTGCATGAAATAGCCGAGCTTGTTTTCAGCGCAAATCTCCGTCTGAACGTGACTGCGTTACACTGAATCAGAGTGAACACGCACCTTCCAGACGAGATCCGCGATGACGCCAGCAGCTTGATGGCAAAACCTCTGAGAATTGAGAAGACGCCATCACCAGATGTGTATATTAGCTGGGCCATTGTGGAGGTTATAATAATATTAATAATAATAATTGATGCATCGCGAGTTGTGGATGTATTGTAGACGCGTCACTGACGCGTGAACGCGTTAGACCAGTGCATTGGATCGCCACGTGAGCCGCGCTCGTCTTTCTGAAACAAGGCGGCAATCAAACACTGACGCGCCAATTTCCGCCCATTGACGGTCTCAGAGCAGCTGCAGCACAGTTCGAACCGTGGGCCGGCACTTGCTTTAATAAGACTTTGCGTCAGGTTCTGTTATATTATGTGTGTTGCTCATCCTATATGCAAAATACAGAGATCTGAAAATGAAAATGCATCAAGTATGGGTTAGTGACAATGATTCGATCCAATTGAACATGGATAGCTCATTGTTGCACTGCCTTATTAAGATCAGGTCAGGTGGAACACACGTCCGAGCGCGCTGTCTGCAGTCAGCCGCTTCACGTGTTCTACCACTTGAGCCGCACTCGGGCGTGTTCTTGTCAGTTGCAGCTTTGTGTTAGCCACTCACTATCGGCAAACCCTCTACAGGATTCGAAAAAGGCGAGCGTGAGTGATTTGTTTAGTGTCAGAATGAGACAAGAAGACTGAACGTGACAAAGCTTCAAGCTGCTCGGCGCATCTGACGCAGCCAATTGAGCCGAACTAAACAAATCACTCTTCCTGCTGTCTCCACCTCTCCAAATTTATAATACATACTTTGCATCCGCCGCTGCTGCTCCGTCAGGTTCTCTATACATTCTCTTCTACATACTCTTAGAAACTATTCTCTATACATCCTCCCTCTTTACAGCAACACCATCAACAATGCCTAAAACAGTTCAGCAACGTCCCAAACCGTTCTGGGACAATACCACGGCGCAGATCAGCCGGAAGCTATGGCTGCCAGCTGGACCCCTTCAGGCCGACGAGTGGGCTTCGGAGCCGATTGGTCTCGGCTGGGGCGCTTGCCTCCGGTGGTCTTCCACTGCCGAGGTCCACGATGACTGGTTGCCGGCGATACCTGAAGTGGCGCCCCAACCCACTCAGGAGCCTGGCCTGAGCAAAGAAGTTCAGACTCTACCCGACGGCACAGGAGAAGACCATCCTTCGTAATTTGTTTGCGGCGGCTCGTTGGACATATAACGAATGTCTGCGAGCCATAAAAGTCGAGAAGGTTCGGAAATCGAAGAAGGAGTTGAGGGCCAGGGCGATCAACAAGGAGGCGGTTGAGACCTTGAAGATGCCTTGGCTCTTGGAGATTCCCTACGATATCCGGAACGCGGCGATGGATGACCTCCTCAAGGCATTTGTGTCGGGAGTAGCTAGATACAAGAACGATAAGAAAGTTTTTGATGTCAAGTACCGCTCTCGACAAAAGTGCTTCCAGGAGAGCGTCGTCGTCCACGCCAAGCACTGGAAGCGCCGCACCGGGAAGTATGCCTTCCTTCGACACATAAAGTGTCAGGAAAAGCTGCCAGAGACGCTGCCTCATGACAGCAGACTGGTAGTCGGGTGCCACACAGGTCACTTTTACCTGTGTGTTCCCGGGTCGGTAGAGGTAGTGGAAGGTCCTGCCAGAGTTCCGCGGGTCGTGTCCTTTGACCCTGGTGTGCGGACGTTCATGACTGGTTACACACCTGATGGTGCAGTCATTGAACTGGGGAAGGGTGACATTGGCTACATCTACCGGTTGTGCCATCGCCTGGATGCTCTGTACAGCCGGTTGTCGATGAAGGGACTAGACCATGGGAAGAAGTGGCGGACGAGGCGGGCCGCTGCGGGGATCCGGCAACGGATCAGGAACTTGGTAGATGACCTGCATAAGCGGACTGCCAAATACTTGTGCAGTTCGTACAATCTGGTTGTTTTGCCAACATTTCCAACCCAGCAGATGGTGGAGAATGAACGTCGCAGGATTAGGTCAAAGACTGCGCGAGCCATGCTCACCTGGTCTCACTACCGGTTCTAGAAACGCCTTCTCGACAAGGCTAGCGAATACCCGTTGTGCCGAGTTGTGCTGGTCAGCGAGGCACACACAAGTAAGACGTGTGGAGCTTGTGGGCATCTGAACAACGTCGGAGGTAGTAAGGAGTACAGATGCTCACGCTGCGGCTTTGTGTGCGACCGCGATATTAATGTGGCAAGGAACATTCTGTTGAGATACTGCAGCAAGGCGGTCAGAGGGGCGTCTGTCACGGACTGAGACCCTTGTCAGACCGACGCATGCGCGACAAAAGCCTTCGGGCCGAGCCGTGAGCGACCCGGACAGAGGATCATAGTCTGTCACCGACTCCCCGCTTGTCGTCTGGCTGCGGTGCCTCACCAGGACGTTTTCTCGGCCCATGGATATCTCGGCCAGCACTCAAGCCGGCAATGTGGGCGTCTGAACGCGTTGCTACCGCCAACGTTGTTCCGGCTATATTCTCCCACATCTTGCTATTGTGCGACTCGTTGTCCGGCATAACGCGACACCAAGGGTAATCCCTAACCTAATACCAGGTTTTCTGTGGGTCTGCGAGTGTCCGTGTCGGGTGGTTGGTTAGTTCGTGTGGGCGCGACGATGATTTTGGTTCGTGATTCTGGCATACACCATATCTGTCAACAGCAAAATGTTTAATTCTGCTAACGATCGATATGAACTAGACGAAGAGACGCGGGCCAGTAATGTGTTCGAGCGGAGGCGGGCCAGCAACGTTTCAGCGCAAAGTAAGGTTTGATGGCTGGTGAGGCTAGGGTTAAATTGGAACTTCTATCCGCCATCGTCTCTGCCTGACTGCCTTCTGTCACTTCGGCTTTGTCAAGTTCATCGTGCTTCCTAGTGGTGCCTGCATCCCATTTCTTTCTCCTCTTTCTCTCTCTCCTCTTACTTTTCTCCCCCCGCTGTCCCATCTCCCCTCGATCCATTCTTACTCTCCTTCACTGTGCGCCTCTTCTAGGGCTCTTCCGTCGACGTTCGTCTGCATCTGTCGTCAGTCTCTTCGCGGCTCCGTCCCGAACGGCTCGTTCGTAGCTCTCGATCACCTTCCCGATTCGTTTATCCTGCCTCATCTTGGGTGCGGCAGAGTCCCAGACAAATAATTTCATGACCTTCTTGGCAAAATGGAGCTACCATCAATCAGCAAAGAGTCAGTAGACCTTGTCTCTACTAAATTCGACACAATAATAGCTGACGTCTCTGAGCGAATGAACTACGTATGTTTCGCCAGCCGTCCTCAATCTTCTTCGTACTAACTGGATAGCTAATTCAACAAACTTGCCAGTCAGCTGAACGACACCACCAACAATGCATTGCGGTTGCGGACGAGGCAACGTGGGAGATGGACAGGCTGCGCACTATCGTCGAACGGTGCGATGAGATTGAGCTTGAGTTTGCAAAGATCAAGCGGATCGGCGAGATCGTGTATGTTTGTCGCACTACCTTCCGTTTTGAATTGCTTACTAATAAACACGCAGGAAAGAATTCAAGAATCGGGTAGCATACCTGGAGAAGCAGGCGTAGTACGCACTGCTTTCTAGTTACTATCTGCAAGACTGCAACAGGTGTGTTTTATCTCAGTTTTACCAGATTGCTAACTAATAGTAATAGAGACAAATGGGGTACCCTGTCTCGAGAGTAAGAGTAGGACCTGTATAATATTTGGAGTATGGTACGGTGGAATTGCATAAGGAAATAAGGATTAGGCGCTAAAAATGTATTTTATCTACAGTATTCTAACTACATCTTGGCAAGCAACTGCGCCCTCGCTTTCTTCCTCGCCGCCTCACGCTGGGCGCTTTTCTCAATTCTGTCATCCTCTTCTGCGAACGGGGCGTCGCAGTACTTTATAATTTCCCGCCACATTTCTGACTTCAACTGGCCATACGCCGGAGAGGTTGCGAATAATCCGATGTTGCGGGCTTTGATAAACTCGTCCACGTCCGCCAATGAGCCTTTCGCGTCGATAATACTGAGTGCAATGGCGGTGTCGGCAGTGAACCTGGCTGCCTCGAGCACGGACTTTTGGTACACGGCCGGTGTGAGCTTGAATCTGAATATAGCCGACATAGGTGATGTCAGCGGTGCGCCTGATTCGTTAACGCTGTGTACAAGTATGGAACAGAACCGGGGCATTGCCTACCAAACTCTAGCTCATTCAAACACAGGAATCCCTTCGATGGATTCATGATTCTGTAGTCGTGACACATGGACAACATAAATCCACCCGCAAAAGCGTGCCCGTTAATCATCGCGATGCAGGGTGTCGGGTATTCGAGAAAGCGTTTAAACAGCGGATACAATGCGTTGTCCCAGAAGCCGGGGGTCGACTTTGCCCGCTCGAGATCAAGGCCGTTTGAGTAAAATTTCTGGATACTGGACGTCGTCACGAGCGGCAATTTCTCCACGGACAAGAATGAGTCCTCGAGCACGTCGAGAGTGTGAGCGAGCGTGAGGCACATTTCCGGGGTGAGGCGGTTGTCGGGCGGGTAGTTGATTGTGAGGAGGTAATATCTGCCCGAATCTGCCTTGGAAAGCATTACGGTGCCTTTCGACGAGTCTTTGTAGACCGGAAACACAATTGGAAGTGACATTGTATTCGCCAACACTATTGGTACCGATTTCCTGAAGGCAGAGAGTGCGCAGGAATGTCTATATATCTGACATTCTGGAGGCGACGACGCAGCCGACTGTCATCGTGAACTCCCAACCCCACACTACTTGAACCGAGGATGTTAAGCCCATATCAATCGGCACTCCCCACAAAAATATCGCATATTATCGACTAATCAAAATTATGCTGCTGATTGGGTTAAGGAACTACAAGCCCAATATTTTGTGTCCATGGCAAATATTCTACCGACGACATTTATTCTCATTTATTTTACGAACTATTATTATTATTGAAGTAGCTGGTTAAGTAACCCTAGCCTGGCAATAAATGATCGAACGTGCGACGGATATGCAGGCAGAATATTTACAGATGCGGCTGGCCAATCAACCCGATGACATCATCGATCGCTGGGAACATGCATAATCTCTTTTAATTTTGATTGATGATATACTGCTGAGACTGCGATATCGCAAAAAAATTAAACACGGACCGTAAATTCCATAATTGACCATTAGAATGATCCACATATCTAGATCACGATCGACGGAATCCGTTGTATTATTGCATTCATGATTTATTATCGATGACATAAATTCGTAATATATAGTAATAACATTTCAATAGCATTTTGATTAATTAGACCATGTCGGGACGGGTACCCCACCAGTTAAGCACGGCAGCGAGACCAACCGTATCGAGCAACTCCGAGACAACTTTGGCAAGAATATAATCGAGCGGCCGCTTCTCTGCAAACACATTGACGAACGCGCCCGGGACGGTGCTGATGGCGAAGAGCAAAGTACCGAGATAGATTGCACCCTTCTGGGTGATAGTGCCAGTTGACTGGAGGAGTGCAGCGACGGCGTATGTCTTTGCAGCGGAGCCGATCACGGACGAGCCCCAGACGGCGAGCGCTCCCGCGGCTTCTTTGGACTTAATGAATTCCTCGGGAGTGTCGATAGTCTTTGAGCGGTCATAGGCGGAGCCGAAGAGTGGGGCGGACAGCAGCAGGTTGGTGCCGTGTGTGAAGGCGGTGCCGAGTGCGATTGCACTGTCGATGTTAGGCATTGATATGTATTATATATATTACGCAATATAAAAAGCCTTACCTGGGAGAGACAGAGGGGAAGTACTTCAAGGACATGTTGATAGTAGTGGAAATGGACAGAAGGACGTGCGAGTGAGTAGGGTATAGATATATATAAGGGCCCTTATGGCGAGGTCAACGTTCGAACGAGAGCAATGATCATCACGACAACCACGCGGCTGGACGACGTCATAGTAACTATCGAGGGAGTCTGCTGATCCCCGCCATGTGACGACCACGGAATATCCAGTAAAATGTATGTATATACCCCGCCTGCTTAAGTTACAGCGTTAGATGTATCATGCATGTGCTGCTGCTGATTTGCCTCAAGACACAATTGCAGATCCGCTCACTGTGCGGCTATGGCACAATTAATTGCCTCCAACAAGAATCGAACTGCTGTGCGCCATCTAGCTTACACAAACAACCGCTTGGCACAGTGGTCTGCATCCACTATACTTACCCGGCCCTACTATGTGCAGTGCTGATTGGCCCGCGGTTCAGATTCTTCCCATTGATTGCAAGTAGCGGCATCCTCTTATTAACCAAAGACACGCTTATTGACAATAAGGTGAGTACCATTATTGATATAATGGTGATTTTCATACTGATATAATAATAATTCAGAATGTCTGGTGGCGGCCCCGTTAGCATCGCGAAGGTGAGTTCTGTTGCCATACCGTGAGATATCGCTAGTAGTTAACAACAATAGAAATACTCGCTCAGATCGACCGGTATCTGGGAGAAGATCCGGAAAATGCTCGCCCTGGTACGTATCTTACTCTATTTCAGTGATGGATTTGGCATGTTAATTGATTTCATTGCAGGTTCCCGATCGATCGACGGGCAATCCACTGGTTCCGCTCTACAGAGTGCCATCGACTGGCTCGCGGCCCGAAGCAGCGACATACAGGGACCCGACAACTCTGCCCGCGTCAGATATCGCAGACAACCAGTACTATAATCGGGACACCCGTCGCGCGTATCCCCGGGTAGCAATCTACGGCCAGTCTGACATCGGCGGTCTGCTCCTCTACGGATCCGCCGCCAAGCCGAGAATCGCAAAGGGCGATGCGGGAGAGAAGGCCTTAACAACGATTAAAGACGGTTCCCTTAGTTTGACCAACGCGATTAAGGAATCACCGCAAGACATCATTTTTGGCGAAATCCTAGACAAGGACGGGCTTCCCCCGTTTCCCACGCCGCTGCGAAAGAACTTGAAGTGGGAGCTTTTGACCGAGACAGAGAGCGGAATGTACAATGAGCAGTATCCGGTTAGAACGTTTCATTAGATTTGTATATTATTAATACATGTTATCCGCTAGACCACAGTAATCTTATCTACGACTTCAAGTTTCTATTTCAAGTAACACACTAAGTTCCACTGGCGCAAATCGCCTCGAGATCGTCAAGTTCGGACTTGATCTGGGTCCGGCAATACGACTCGAACGCGGTCATCAACGGGGTGACCACGATCTTTCGCACAAGCCCGTCCACCTTGAGAAATATCTCGTCCGCAGCAGACGGCAAAGGGAAACGTTGGTCCTGCTCGACGACAAGCGCGATGATTTTGTTGTATACCTGTACGAGCGTCTCGCAGAGTATAATCACGACTTCAGAGTAGTCGAACTCGAACGGTAGGAACGGCGTCTTCAAATACAAGTAGTCCACTTCAGACTGATTTCGCGATTTCGACGGCCAAAACAGTAAGCCCTAGTCCGTTAACGGGAAGAACTTAAACTACATGCATAAGTCTTGCAAATACCTTTGATTGCCGGTGATCCAGTGATTCGACGTAGATTTCATACTCATGCAAGAGTGCATCAAACGCTTTCATATATTCAGGCCCGTCCGACCATTCTAGTAGATTCGAGAGCGACAGTCCGAGTATATAGAAGTTTGCCGCTCTATTATATTAGCATATATGATGGCTTAATACTGCACATAGTGCGCACCGCTTGGTGTACCGCCGTTTGTCAAAGATCGTTCGCACATCTTTGTTCGTCAGGAGCATTACATTGAGAAAATAGACCTCGTTCTCGCATCTGCTTGCATTCGTCCTTCATATATATTCAATAATTCAGTAGTCTCATTCAATTTCAACTTACGTCTCCTTGATCAGTTGCAGGGTCGATATTCGTTTCAGGGACATTTCGAGTATCGATTCCAAATTAGCACTCATTTTGAATACGCAAGTATCATCGACGCGAATGCACCGAGGAGTCCCTAGGGATTCTTCGGATTATATATAAGTTATGACTCTGCCTCGTTCCCCGAGTGTGGTATTGCAGATTGGGTATCTATATATGTACCGGTGAGATGGGCCCTTCTCGCTTAGTGAATAAATTGATAGATGACAACGACACGTTGGTTCTGAAGTCACGACTTCCTCATTCTGAGCCCCACAAAACTGCACTGTGTACTCCACTTCCTGTTCACACTTCCTGTTGCTCAGCAACATGTCATCGCCATGACATCAGAACTCAGGAAACCGTTTTTGAAGAAGCAGGTACTCAAGTTACTGAGTGACGAGACTAAGCTGGCAGACTATGTCCTTGATTTCGGCATGTTCGGACCTGTTCAGGTCGTGAAGGTACTCGAGCCAAACTTCCATCCATTTAATTCACAATGCTGATAAATAGTTCCTCTCATTCGTATCCAACCCGCCAGAGCGATATATCGAAGCATTAGTCTCCGATAAACGCGACATCGCTCACGCGATATTCTCGCCGCAGTGTGTTCAGACATTCTCCTCGTATGTCTCGGTCCCGCCCGACATAATTCACAATTAACAATGATAGAATGTACTCCCGCCGCATAACCGAAAATACAAAAGGTTGCATCATCCGCATTCTGTCTGGGCATCTGCATTTAATGCCGTCTGTCGCCATCAACCCCTTGGGTGCGATCAACGTCGATCTGGACTCATCGACTCCCATGCTCGCGACGCCTTGCATCGCCATGCCTGGACCGGAGAGGAAGCTGGTGCCAGTATTGTACATCACTAAATTCGCGTACGTTGGTGCCGATGGGACGGATCTACTGGGATATCCGCAATTATTGCGGCAAAGTAGACGTGTCAAAGCAGCGATTCAGCTACGCAGAGCTGTATCGAGAAGTATCGAGAGTGTGTCGCCTGAGTCGCCCAAGACGCAGAAATTCAAGACCCCGACCCAGTTCCAAACGCCTGATGAGCCACTCGCGAGTGAAGGAAACGAAGTTGCGAACAGTGTCGACAACGTCGCGCGTGAGGAAAAATTGGAAACGCAGGAGATTAATGTTTCAGACTTTGCGACGCAGCCGGTTCCTGACTGGACCGCCGACTCGTCTATCGAGGAGCGGGAGAGCAGAGAGATTGAACATGATGTTGCAGTGCACGAGACAACGTCCTTGCTAGAGCTTGACGTGGGCGACCGGTCGTTTGAACGCGAAGTTGCTGACACGACGGTGGAATTCTCGAGGTCGGAAGGTGAGGTCGATGCCGATAGCGACAGTGAAGACACGGGGGAGATACCGGTATGCTCTTTTTTTTAGCTACATATCGATCTGATATACTGATATATTCAGGTCCCGCTGGAAGTGCCGTACAAGGACGGTTTTCTCGAAATCGAACCGACATTAATGAGCACGACAGTGTTTTACCAGCCTCTTCGCGGGCAGCCGGATTCAGAAAAACAGCAACTACAGTCTTCGCAGCGTGGATCGCAATTTCAGTCTATCGACCACGTCTCATCTACGCCGGTTCACACGCCTGCACGATCCTCGTCGCCGATTTGCTCTTGGAGCTCGTCGCCCCCTCCACTCCAACGTCCGCCACCGATGTCAACTACTCAGACGACCCCAGTTACACTGAAATTTAGAGAGTCGGAACTGGGCCCAGTGGAATACACGAATACGTCAGGCCGGCTTCAGTTTAGTAGGGCAGAGACAAGAGACGAAGAAAATGTGGATCCCGTCCAGGTTCAAGATTCACAGAGCCCGCGACCGAATGTAGTACCGCCTTCGCCTCTCAGCGCAGTAAACCTGGACGAAGCGTACGCCCAAATTTGTCGGCCGGATGCACTTCAGACCTCAGAATTCTCGTCGCCAATTGCCCAAGAGGAGCTACGTGTCAAAATGACAAATTTACCTGACGTCGTCTTGTCGGCACCGACGCCCGAAAAGCGTGAAATGAAACGCAAGAGGCGACATTTAGTTCCGAGGTTTACAGAGTTAGACATTCCTCTTGATTTCGAGAGTATGTTACTCGAAGATCGTCGAAAGTTTAGAGAGCTCATCGGGCAGGAACTGGATTAGTGTTACTGAATTCTACGTGTGCAATATATTATATCTAACATCAATGTCTTCCATTTTCGCCGCGAGCATCGGTCCATTGGCCTGCTCCTGTCTCACGAGGCCGCAGTTCGGCTGTGGATGCTGGCGTCGCGTTGTTGACGTAGCTTTGTAATTCGCGCTCCTCGGCGAGGTCGTCGGACTCGAGGACAGCTTTCTCGCTTGCAGCAAACTCTACTCGTCGTTCCTGAGTTATCGCTCGGAGAGTCTGTTACTGTTAATATGTCTCACATTACAGAGTTGCTGGATACTGACCAGGACAAGTTCACTCTCGGGGATCCTGTTTCTCGGTAGCTGGCCGCCTTCAGTTCGGATATATCGTCTCGACACGTCAGTTGCTCCTTCAACTAGGATGTGTCAGAAATATCTTATTTTGGCTGGAATGGAACACACCTGAAAATCCAATGGCGTACGACATCTTCTTACCCCATCCTTGCTCGTATAGCCGCGGCTGGTCCCAGGCTGTCTCGCAAGAATCGGCCTAATATGCGTGAGTAATTTTGTCAAAATGCAGGCGGGAATAACGCACGTGTATCCATCGTTTCTTTGTTTCTGAATATACTTCCGTCCAGACCTAACTACGTCAGCAAAACGCGGTCACTCCAGTCAGGGTCATGACTTACATGATCCTCCGCACACCATACCCATCTCGTGCGCGAGCCGAGCGAACGACACAGTAGCGTAAAGCACTACCAAAAGCATTAGCAAGCCTCCACCATTCAAGTCTAGCAAAAGGACAACTGACGTTAGCCCATTCCCCACATCTGCCCTTTCTGAAGGTTAGCAGTTTCCGAGGATGCCCATATCGAGGGAAACGCACGAGCGCCTTGCACGATTTGCACTCGTAAAGCTCTACGCGTCCCGCACCGTCAGCTTGTTCTTGTGGTGTAGGCGCCGTGCCGCGGATAGCAGCCGTTTCGCCCTTAGCAGACGTTAGAGACTCTGACTTGACTAGCGGCATATTAACAACATACCCCACAATTTGTGCAAGCCGGTACGTTCACCCATGTAAAGAAATCGTCTCGGAACCACTTTAACAAAGCCTGGATGAGATGATCCTGCAAGCCCCAGCTTTTATCATTCTCAGCGACATGCTCGGCTTCGGAGTATAGTCGCTCAAGCGGCAGCGTCTCCAGTGCTTCGTCTAGCAATGTCTGATCTTCGCATGCCAGCGGCGTTCGGGACAGGTCGTGCAGTTCGCGAGAGAATGGGGATGCTATCAATGGTGCGGTAGGTTGCGGCCTTGTCGTAGTTGGCACTGGTGGTGGACTGCCCGTTGCAGCTCGATACCGTGTTGCCACATCGCGAATCCAGTTGCCCGACATGGCGATTCTACTGCTATGCTATCGATAAGTCTCAAGTCGTAGATAAGAATTGGATGCGCGATCGGCGCGAACTCTAGAAATGTGTACGTCGCCGTCACGTGGTCTAGATCGCGAGGTATTCTTGTGCCGGTTTATTATTTACACTCCATCCACCAGACCCAATCCACGGCAGCAGTAACCAGTCGATCTGCTGTTCAGTTGGGGTACTAACAACTCCGCCATGGACAGAGACAACAACTCCCGTGTATTCAACCCGCGGCCGCGTACCTGCAAAGCGGAGTATAAGCAATGTTACGAATTCTAAACGTCTACACGATATCAGCATTCGCGGCTCTCGGCGGCGTACTGCTCTGGTTTGATATCTTGTCAATATCGGGCATTATGATACAGATCAATACAGGAGTTTCTACCGCAACCCATTTCGGGATCTCCCAGGCTCAGTCGAATCATTCTTACGGCATCCGAGTTCATTCTCCTTCCATGTACTAGGCTATTCATGTTAATTTCTCTGGTACAGTCATTAAGCAATTACCACTCGGCGATGACATTTTTATATAACTCACTCACTTGATTCCTTGACCTATGAGAGCTGCTGAGGCGGCTAGTCGTCCAGGAAATGGAAGGTGTTTGAGTTGTCGTTAATGGTGAATATATCCATTCGCGTGAGGGTGATATACCCTAAATATCAAACAGTAGATGTAGCGGAATCACGACTCACGAGTTAGGGCAAATAACGTTAAAGGCATGAATCCCGCGGGATAAGCGCGAAATCCCGTGACCTCGCGTATTTGTTCCCCTGTTAAGATAACAACACGCGACGGAAACGTACACAAGTGAACCGCTCCCCAAGAGCCACCTATAAGCAGCTGCGTATATAAAAGGAGGCGTCAAAGGAAGTGAGTGAAAGCGTCTTTGTATAATCACCTTCCGCGACGTCTCTCAAATCACCCCGATATACTGTTATTCTACTCGCACAAGGGCACCCAAAACCCATAGACCACATTGTCGTATATGTCAAGGATATCAAGAAGAACTGCACGTTTTACGAGCAGCTGCTCGCCCTCCTGAAAGCTGAAGTCAAATTTAACTTGGGCATAATCATCCTAGTAAGTTAACTATACAGACAACTAACTCTAATCGTTGTTTAGAGGACGAATGGCTAAGTCCGAAAATTCCAAAAGGAAATCGAATTAGAACACGTCGGTATCAACTTCCCCTCCCGTTTTCCCTTTCCGTCACAGGAAATAAGAAAAGGAGGCGAGTTGAGCACATTTTATGGCAAACCCGGATTGCAGTTCTACACTTAGCTAAAGACAGACACGTTTATGGACGAGTCAGGGTCTATCTCCAGTGCGCGGACGTCTCAATGCCTAACAATCTTGGCTAGCGTACTTTTTAGCTTGTTAATATAGGTTCTGCCCTTGCGCTAGCTAATGTTATTTGCATGATGTTATCAAATGAGTAATTGAAATTTCGAGGAAAGTCCCAATCAGTGTGTGCAGTAGTGTGATATTACCATATATGACTTCTTTCTGTCAAACCAATACGTATATTGTATGAGTTCATATGAACTCATATAATATGAGACTGATATCATATGATATCATATATGGTAATATATATGACCATATGAATCACGTGATCTACAATTTTGATAACAAACACACTTATATATTACTGCAGGAACAATAGCTCAAGAACAGGCAAAGGCATAAGCCTCATAAACAAAAGACGCTCACAACAAGACGAAAGAAAATAAAGTCACCCACAAATAACCTCGATCCAAAAAACCAAAATTACGGTCGCCGGACTCAAATACGCTCTTCGTGAAGGTCAGGCGAGCTCATGTCAACAGCACTATCAGCAAAAGCCACAGTGCCATCTTTACCTAACCACGATTTGAGACACTCAATTGCCTCAGTGGTATTGATCCCTAGTCGATTCCTGCGGTCCGTAATTGTAATTTTTGCGCTTGAAACCAAGCGCTCCGGCTCTGCAGACATTGCAGGAATCGACAAAACATCTAACGCCATGATCGAGAGTGCTGGATAGGACTTCCTTTGGGTGGGTTCTAACCACCACGATTTCGGATCTGTGACCTCAGCCAAGACAGGAGCAAGCAGATACTT
>JAJLTN010000224.1:0-19507 GCA_030568215.1 Lipomyces kockii
CTGGATCTCCGTAGACTGATTGCATAAATCAACTATCGTATCCAAGGTGATTACGAGCTCTATATATACACTTAGAATACTATGTGATAGTCTGATTATGTCTGATCCTCAGTAAGAAGTGATGCTTCAGGTGAGACGACTTTTTACATGATCTCATATGAAGGTGGACTGATCTGTTGGAGATTGTCCTTCAGTCTATTCTTCTTTTGAATAGGATCAGATCATATACCACACATAATTGTGTTGCAATCTCGTACGAGATATGCTCATGTGTGGTACGACAACCCCTAATGAAGTAACCTGAGCAAGACATAAATTGTCAATCTTCTCGCTGGGTACGGGCTATCATCCCAACAAAGATGATGCACTTTGATTGTACCTAAGTCGTATGTGCATAAGCTAGATTTAGCTTTCGTGGCGTATTTATAACACCAATTGCTGCACTGCGATGCTCGTATGATGACTTTTAACTGTCATCAGCAACTCTCATGACGTGACCTCCTCTTCTTAGCGTTACTCCATATGCCTTAGCATGAACTTTATGTCTTACACATTTTTACTAGCTATTCTAAAGTTATAGTTGTTATTTCAACAGTATTCATGGTGGGCGTTCTAGCAGTGGTGATTCTGTAACAGGAAAACGAAAACGGCAACAAGAAATAGCTTGATTTACTGCGTCCAAGTTCGAGTACACCAGGGGAACGTGTGATTCGCGTTCCACGATTTCAATCGCTAGTGTGGTACTTCTGGGAGTGATCTTCAAAACTCTTTAAGTGGGCCATTCGGCCAGTCGAACGGCTTAATTTGCCCTGCACAGTTGTGGCAGGCACCGAACTTTTTTGGCTTCGTGCTACACGTGAACCAGGCAGGACTTGAACGCTGGCTTTTCACCGTTCATGTATCCTAAGGTTCCCACAAACTATCCCATATATGCGCTAACTCCCCCGTGTACAGTTATGCTGGTGCAATAGGAGTAATACTTTGTCCCATTCTGATAAACTCATCAAAAAGGGAAGTCCATTGAATTTTTACTGCGGCCTACGACTTCAACTACAAGGCAGAATGAATGCACGCAACTTCTGGATTGATGCACTTTTATTGACCATAGCAATATCAAAGAAAAGAGGTGCTACCCCCTACCCTCCACTCTCAACTCTTTCTTGCCGTCACTTTAGTATGATCCGCAATACTTTCCGTAAAGGGTATAGTAATCCATATAGTAATCCGTAGGGTTCGGCGAATTATTGCCAATCTGAAAAAATTTGTAATAGCTTGCATCTGACGAAGTTATCGACCAAATTCGAGGGGTGCCACCACATGTAATATCCGAAATAGATGGTACCAACGGTGGGATTTCAAATGTTGAATCCCAGTGTCCATGGAGTGTACAGACGTGAGTACCAACCTTGAACTCTGTCGGCACTTTAGCGGACCCAGTTAGGTCATTGAGCAGTAGGTGATCCGGCTCCATCACTTTTGTAAGATCGACACCATCTTGGTATACAACTAAACCACTTTCTTCTACTACTGTCTGGATACTACCTTCAAAATAAGTCTCATATGCGTGATATACTGCACTAACGCACAGGGTACCATGATCATAAGCTGAAACTATCCCTAACAAGTATAAAAATGTAATAATAATTGGAGCCATGCGACTTTTTGGGATACCACCCACCCAGACTATAGCTCGAAATATATGTCACATTCCTAAGTCTGCATTAGCTATTGCGTAATTCCCATTCTTTAATAGGTAATTCAGCTCACGATAATACCAAAGCCAAATTTGTACTGTTTGGAGCAGGAAGGGCTAACCGTTGGTGAGCGGATAGTTTGTAACTTCTATTCGCTTCTGGTGGGGGAGTTCCTTCTTCCATATATGTGCTTCATCGCGCCTTACGTGTACTGGTGCAGGGTTGATCATAAATCAATCCGGAGTCGCTCATCCAATCAAGTAATTCCAATGCAATTCTACGATTCTGGTTGGCGCTCATAAAATAATTGCGTACTATAACCGTATAAGCGATCGCATTGTGGACCCCACCCAACCTTGTCTTTGTTAGCAATCGTTAATGCGGCAGCTCTCCAGTAGACTGGAAAATTGGCACATGACCACGAACGGCTGACGACTCCGCTTTTCTGCATATTCGTGTCCCAACATCCAACCCTGAATATATTACAACTACTTGCTGTCACACCATTCATCGCCTGCCGGTCTCTAATCCCTCGAATTTGTCACTCTTTCTCCTACTCAAGTTTGTCAGTAACTTCAACACGTATGCCCTTTTAGGCACCTTTGTTGTCCCATGTTGTCTTTGTCTCTCAAATGTCGGTGCTTTGTCTTTGAGTAGAGAATGCGCTGCAAAACCAGTTCAGTTTAGAGTTTGGCTAATGCATGTCCCTACAAAATTTAAGCGATGAGTAGCGAAGGAAAAGATAATAATAGACACATTTTGCCACAAAGTTCCTTTAAAGTTTCGTGGGGTAAGACTCATTCTGAGACCTTGCTAATCAGTTGACATGTTGCATACGCTCCCGACTCCCAACTCCTGTCACCAAATCCTTTCTGGGAATGTTTGCTACAGATCTATCTTCACTCTTTGGTTGGAACCGTTCCTGTACGCGCACTGATATACCCGTATGTTTTGAAATGTACTAATTATTATTTAATTATATTTAGTATTTTTAAGAAGGTATAATATTATTAGTAAATATTTTAAATGGAAGAATGTTGGAATTCATCGGTCACTGTCAGTCACATTGTTTTAATAACAGTATTTTCATATTTCCGTCTTATGGACGGACCTTGTTTTATAGTCTACTTATACCAGCGCTTTTGCTTCCGTGGCGCATACTTCAACCACCGCCAGCAGCAAAAGGACGTCGCTTTCTGAGCGTCTCACCAAAGCGGCACGGCACAACAACAGCGGTGCTGAGATGCGCATGCCAGAAAAAGCCAACTGGAGACGCGGCTCATGCCTCATCTCCCCATCACGGCGCGGGTGCAGGAATGCGCATTGAAGATGACGTCGTGCTGGCGACGCTGCTTGCCGATGTGGCGGCGGAGACAACAATGAGTCAATAGACCCGATGCTGTCCGCGCAACTTTCCAAGCCTACACCACGACGCGCAAGGAGCGGACTCAATGGGTCGCAGAGAGTAGCCGAGTAGTCGGGCAGATGCTGGAATGGCGGTATCCCACCTACTCTGAAAGATTGGAAGAAATGCTTGAATGAGCTCACCCTGCGTTCGCATCGCATCTGGCATTTTGACCAGGAAGTTATGCTGGCACCGAGTTCGAGAGGTTGTTTTATGGGAAGCTGCCAGACAAAGGAAGTGTTACTAGGGCGAACGGAAGCCTTTCTATGGAAGGGCAAAAGATTCACAGCACATGAAACAACTCTCCGTGAGTTGGGAAAGGAGGTTGCGTGAGGAACAGAAAATGCATTCCCTTTATCGTCGTGCTCCGTCTAGGTCAATATATATCGAGAGATTCATTGGATCAAAGCTCCACCACTTGTGCTCACGCAACTTCCTGTATTGTTGGAGTCCTTCATCAGGTAGATATATGCCTCTCCCACCTCCTCAGGGATTCCTACTTTGCCCAAAAGCGCCGTATTGGCTGCGGCAGCCATCCTCTGACCGCGCTGCTCCTCAGGACCTTGGATTTCTGTGTCGGTAGTGCCGGGGCTGACGAGATTCACGCGAGTCGGAGCTAAATCCAGGGCGAGGGTGCGAGTGAGACCGAATAAAGCCGCACCCCAGCCCGCCGGCACGGCAGCCCCTTTCATGGGCTTCTCAGCGATGCGGCCACTGGTGAATGTCAACGATGATGTGTAGCTCTTCTTCATAAACCGTGGTGCGATCTTGGCGACCAAGACTGGCACAAAGACCAAGAACTGGGCATCAGCGCGCAGAAAGTCGATAGTCATATCGTTTAAGAATTTGAAGTCCAACTTGACGGCCGTGTAGATAACATGGTCCAGCGGACGGCCTGTAGCTGCCGTGACATCGGCGAAGAGCTTCTCGAGACGGGCCTCTGCATCTTCTTGGTTGACATCGCACGTGTAGCCCACGATCTGAGCATTGGGGACGACGCTCTGAATTTTCTTGACGGCATTATCCACGCGAGTTGGATTGGAGGAAGCAATCGAGACGTGGACGCCCTCGGTGGCAGCGAGCTTGGCCACAGCAGACCCGATACCAGAAGAGCCGCCGATGACCAAGATATTTAGAACCGGTAATGGGAGGCATGATGCAAGGAGGTCAAATCTTCTGGGTTGTAGTTGGCAACAATTTGTGGTCTCAATTCTTGGTGCGGGGGCGACGCTAAAACGTTATAGACGGGTAATTATATCAGGTTCCTTGCGATCAGGCAATTCCATAAACTCCAGTAAAGTCCGTCCGCTATCTCCGCAAGCCCTAGTTATTTTGACACGTTGATTTGCATTGAATAGTTCATTTATTTACCCAGAATTACGAGTTAAAGGGGGGGTTGGAAAGGACAAGAAAAGAAAAGAGGACGAGGGGCCGTTAGGTCAATCGAATACCCTTCCTGCAGCTATCAGCTATCAGCTCTCCGGACTCTGTCGCTACCGGGGCTGAGTGCAAGTAAAAATGTATGGAGTACATTCGGAGATTTTGACCCTGAACCCACTAGAATTAGCCTGTCGACATCCAATCGTACGCCCTGGGATCTTATAGTACTACCTGGTAAGGAGTAAGAAGAGCATCGATGTTCATCGGAGTTACTCTACCAGTCAAGCAGAGATAATGCTTGTCCTTGTGATTTTCAAGTGAAAAGGCCACCTTAAAGTGATGCTTGGGAGCATTTTGCAATGTGTTTGAAACCAGAACCCGGTCGTAGACTCATCCTGTTCAAGTTTCGATATATATCTCGGTACGTAAGCACTACTGGTCAAATCAGGCCTTTCAGAACCATTTCGAAAAAAAGAGGTCCCCGTTCTCCAAAAAATCGGCGGCGACCATTTCCCCTTGGCTCACACGCGCACTTACCTCAAGCGATCGGAAGAGGGCAACCACCCGGCTGATGTCGTGGTTGGTCAGGAGTCAGACTTCCCTTTTGATGCTGTCGTTCTCATTCAATTCGAAGACAAGGCCCACGCCGACCGTTTCTTTGACCGGGCGCACGCCCCAGACCACATCAAGACATTTGAGATCCACTCTCTAATGCCGGACCGCAGCAGGTCTCGGGGTGTTGTGGTGAGTAAGAAGTATGTCACCACGCCAATGAGCTGAGTATGCAATGAGGGAAATCATGGAGGATCCGGGCTGGCCAGGCAACATACTGGTATATGTAGTCTAGCGTCTGGTACAAATGCGCAAAGTTGCTCGAGGGCAAAGTGACACAATCGGTTGGAACTGGGGATAGTGAAATGATGAGATTTCGACAATTCTATTTCGTTTCAATGTGTTTTCCGGGCTACGCCCAATGCTTGGTCGGTTGTTAAAAACATGACGAATAATATCAGGGATGCGTGGAGGTGTGTTTTGTATGTCAATTTACCCACAAGACGGGTGGGTCGCATTTTATCGTTTCGTAAAAAAAATGAAAAATGGAAGCATGGTCATCCAGCAAGCGGTGATCAAACTGCGGTCCTCCATTACTGGAACCCTGAACCCTTCAGCGAGCAGCAGGCATGTTGAGGAACAGATTTCCACTCGCTCCTTCCGACCTCAATGATGAACAGCTACAGACCATCCGTCGACACCCTCAATTATTGGAGCTCAGGCGAGAGAAGAGAGAATTGAAGGAGGAGATACGGTCCCTAGTTGGAACTATCCAAAATGCTCAGGAACCATTGTCTGAACTTTATCAGAGACACGACGAAGTCAGCAGGAAGCTCACGAAGCTCAGGAGGGTCCTTCGAGATGACACCCGGGAGAAGGCTAGAAAGGACTACTTCCATACGGCACCCGTGCTAGAAATTGATCGGCAGATCCAGCAGCTCTTGAGCAAGTCTGACGCTGGAGCTGGCGATCATCAACCTCACCAAACATCGGTCATTCATTACTGTTCAAACGTCTGACATATTGGCGACATCTTGAATGTTGTCCGCTAAAGCTATCACGCGAGGAGGTAACTGTACATTCGCTATTGGCATTCCAAAGCGGAAAGTTGCGTACTTCCATTTCCTATGGCTGACTCTGGCTCGATGTGAGGACTCACTCCGAACAGCTCTTAAGAAATTGGAAACTGTTAAGATTTTAGGATAATCTTATTTGACTCGATGTTCGATGATGGCTGGCCAGAAATACTTTGATTAGGAACCTCTCTTTAACCTACGGGCTAAAAGATGACATGTGTTTAGCTGTATACAGTGTTGTACATGAACGCCGATGGCAAGAACTGGAAGAGACGTTTAGAAGAGACCGTCCCAGCTCCTCTGCGCATCGGACTGAAATACTCTATCTTTCCGCTGTCTAGATTAGTGGTTATCGCCTGCACGACCGCCTGGTCCTCACCTCAGGTCCGGTCCACATCTAACACTAAGTCTCTGTGGCGGTTAGTGTCGTGCCGAGGGCAAATTCGGCCCTGACATTTCCTTTTGTTTTGGATGTCCAATTTCTCTTTTCCACAAATCCCTTATCGGCAAAGCAGTGAGACGCCCGTAGTCCATCTGTGCCGAAAGCAGACTCGGCTTGCCGGTGTTAAAAACTCCACCGTTGGCTGTGCGCCGTTGGGTGCGACGCCCTCACGAGCTGTTGCCAGTAGGGTATTCAACGGCAGAAGCCTTGAAATGACAAAGGATCTACAAGTGACAGTGGTCTCATACATCAAAAAGACGCAACTAGCATGCTTTGCGACTGTGTGGGGATTGTGCGCTTCAGGAAGCAGCTCAGTGATTCGGGGATTATTACACAGCATACTGACCAACATAAAGGATGCCAGCTTGATGGTATCAACCGCCTCGGCTTTGATCCGGAGAACCGACCGATGAGTGCCGCTGCTTGCCTCCCTTTCACCGGTTGGCCAGGGATAATGCGGAGTTCAAGAGCTCAGATCTCCTCACCTTCCCATCGTCATGTATAAGCCATACCCAAGTCAGTAGGATAACTTCATTGCTGTTCCACGGGTTTGGCTAATCGTATCTCCGCTTATTGCATTTGATTTGGCAGCCCATCACACCGGGCCTACACGCTGCCAAACAATACCTTGATCGAGTTGAGGGGTCGAAAAATGCTTATCATGCCACTGACCACAGAACTTTAAATACAAGTGCCTTTACCCCGCATCGCAATATCTTCACAGCATGGCAGCTAGTCGAGGCCAAGACTTGGGAACCCAGTAACGGAACCGATCAAAGTTCCCCGCAAATCGGCAGCCGAGACCTTCCAATACCGATCTACGTAGTAATTTATTTTGGGATCATGTGGGAACTCCTCGATTTCCCTATTACTTCAATATCTACTTCATTCTATACATATGCCCAGCAATGCTTCTAAGAATCCGAAGACAGCTGTTAGGTAGATGGGAAGTAGCTGGACAAAGAGGTAATATCTTTGTAAACTACCTTTTGTATTGCAATCATCATCACAATTGATATCCTCCGATCACCATCATGATGCCGACCCTTTGCTTCTTGTTTCGAGGGCAGCTAGCCCCCCGCTTTCTGTTATGGCTAGCCATTTCCCTATTTGCGATGTCCTCCACTACTGCCAGCGGGACCCGCCCTAGCTACCATGTTACTCCTGAGTCTGAATGGATGAACGATCCCCAGCGTCCGTTTTTCTTTGGGGGAGAATGGCATTTTTATTATCTTTACAATTCCGACTTCAATTTCTCTGATCCCACCGCAGGCGGTGGCACAGAGTGGTACCATGTCACGAGCGAGGACATGGTCAACTGGACTGGACACGGTGTCGTGATTGAAAAATACCAGCCAACTGACGACGGCGTCTACCTTGGCGATATTGAGACCGGAAGTGCTGTCATCGATGTGAACAATACCGCAGGATTCGGGGCAAATGCTGTCGTCGCCATTCTCACACAGATGGCGGATGGTATCCAGCAGCAGTCTCTTTTTTATTCCACCGATAACGGTTACACATTCACACCATTCTCTGGGAACCCCGTGATGCCGAATCCAGATCCCATTGCAAAGCCCGCCTTTCGGGATCCGAAAGTTTTCTGGGACGGTGCATCTGCGCAGTGGGAGATGGCCCTTGCGGAAGGCAACAAAATTGGCTTCTACACCTCCTCAAACTTGAAAACCTGGGCATACACATCGGGGTTCATCCCCCAGGATTCGGGAGTCGACCTTGGCGTTCTGGAATGTCCAGACTTGTACCAGCTTGATGTCGACGAAGACGCCACTAAGCGTACCTGGGTCCTCGCCGCCGGCGCGAACGGATATCTCTATAACAGAACGACAGGAACAGCGTATTGGACCGGGACCTGGGATGGCGCCAGCTTTACAGCTGTCGATGTTTATCCGCAGTGGATGGATAGTGGGCCGGACTTCTATGCAACCGTGAGCTGGGCAGATTCCCGTCTCAGTGAAGGCGAGTGTTATGCCAGCCGTTACGCCATAGGCTGGATGAACAACTGGGACTATGCGAACGACCTTCCATATTACGGAGGCTGGGCCGGCCAAGACAGCCTTGTTCGCGAGATCAAGCTAGCAACGATCAATGGCGCTGTTAGTTTGGTGAGCGTCCCGATAAGCTCATACGCAAACAGCTTCGGCACTAGCCTCAGTGTGGACGGCACGACCATCACGACCGACCCGGCAACGGCATCGCTCCCGGAAATGGCCGGCGGCGCCTACGTGATTAGCACGACTGTGTCAAAAAATAGCGGCGACGACGGGGACGAGGTCCGAATCAGGTTCAAGGGTGACGGAACGTTCGCTACCACCGTCGGTTACGACTTTGTGCGTGCGCAGGTATTTTTCGTAAGGGATCTTGATGGGGTAGCAACGGAGAGCATGGCTACGGCACCAGATCAGGCGTACGACGCAGTAAGCACAGTGCCTGTTCCTCTGGAAAGCAGCACTGTCACCTTGACAGTGTACGTGGACTGGAACTCAGTCGAGATTTTCGTGAACGATGGTGTGGCTGCCTTGTCGGGGCTTATATATCCGAACCCTGGGGCTGAAACCATCGAGATGGTATCAGGCACCGGCCAATTGACACTCGACTCATTTACCTACGCCGGCGTATCCGTTTAGGCGACGAGCCTCTTACCAATCCGCTTCTTGCCGGCATTTATGTAACGAGGTGCTGGACTAGATTGGGCAAACTGGGTGGGACTGGGCGGGCAAGGCTGGGCTGGACTGCACTAGCTCTACCAAATCTAGTTGCAATGGTATATCGCTACAATACAAGACTTTGAGACCAGGGGTCTATACATAGGACGTGAAGTTCAGGGCCTGAACCAAGGGTGCTACCCCCGACTCCGTCATAGTAATGAGCCGCACGTTATGAGGCCAGCGGGCCTCAATGGTTCAGGGTAGGTAAGATCAGCATATGTATCATACAATCTCGGTCCTACCCGGTCCTACCCTCGTCCTACCCTAGTCCAACCCCTACCCAAAATATCACCAAAGTTAAAATATTAGTGGATTGGAAACAGAAGATCAGGCGGTTCGGATGGTATAATTTGTATTGTGATTAGATTATGCTGGGCATATAAAATAGGGAGAGGAAATGTGCATGGACAAAGCTGGGAAGTGGAGGTGGCCTTCGGCGGATAGCAACGTACCGCCGGATCGCTAGTGCGTTGTAGGGCTAGCATACAACGCGTATTGGTACAACGCGTAAGATGCGGCTAAACAGATAAAAGAAGCTTGAAGGGCGCGTCAAAGCGTTGTTATCAGCTAATGTTGGCAAAGTCTCGAAAAGCAAATTCAAAGAGAACGTCAAGAAGCAGAAGGTCCTGCAGGAGTATCTAATCAGTGACCCACGACTCCCGTTTCTCCATATGGATCTTTCGCTGCTGTCCTGAGCTGGATGCTGAGTAAATCTTGACGGAGAATATTCCAAGCTAATCGAGCTCCTTAAAGGCATAGTTTATTGATATCTCAGCTGGATTCTTGGGATTGAGCATTGTCAATATGCTACAGAGCCATGCAGCCTTGTCTTCACCAGCCTGCTGGAATCAATATGTGTCCAGGTATGAGCACCGACTCAGTGGTGACCTAGATAACGCCAAGTTTTTAAAGTAGCTACGTTCTACTCTAATCACTAATCCAATTGTTTTCTTCTATAATTGCGGCTTAATTTACTTTCTACTGTAGCCAATAATACTATGCATTGTTATTCCAGGGGGAGTGTTACAATTCATCTGCACCACAAATGCGTGGCCGGCCTTAGAGTCGGAAATGTAGCCCAATGATAATACAAGCACAATGAGAAAGTATTACAAACGCTATCGCTTCGCTTGACCACATTCTGATTCATGCGTCATGTGTTCTTAGTCTGATATTGAGCAAGTGACTGTGTTACCATCGAAATCAATATCCTACCATCAGTGCTCGATCCCAAAACAATACTGGCAATTAGGTTTTAGCCAAATCGGGAATGTTTTCGTATCATCTCTTTATGGTGACCCTTGACATACTGGAATCGTATCCAATGTTCGGATATCTAACGCTTGCGGGTCAGATGCCCCCAAAAGTAGCACATCAGATTAGGCATATACCTTGCGTCACCGAAAAGCTCAATCTTCTTCTGTTCGAGAACCAAGAAAGACTCGTACGATAATATTATATCAAGTCTTCCTTCTGACACTCTTTCTGTGAGGAAGTCCAGTGCGCGCTGAAACTTAGCTTGCTCGCTCTCAGGTGGAAATGGAATAGTCATTTTCGAAGACGTACAGATTTCTGCAGTGCCGGAAGAGAGTCTGTGTTTTCCTAGAGTTTATATACCCAGAGTTGGCCGATCAGTGTCCCCGTCGGAGCTCTGGTGGCTGACGCGAGATTCACGTGTCGCCGCGATCGCGACTTTTGTCACAGGATGGCGCGCGCGATACGCGTTTTACGACGTAGTCAACAAATGCACCGGCCGTACTCTAATCGGCGCGTGCGATAGTGATCGTCCGTCACAGATGGCTAGACACGTGCAAATGCATTATAGCATTAGAATGCCAAAGTGAAATGTAAATGTGTCAAGAACTCGATGGAATGCGAGCCCGAGGAACGAGCTTTGTCTTTTATACGCTCTAATCCGTAATTTCATAGCAGCGTTCGTATATCGCTGAAGGTATTTTGCTGTCAGGTGTGTCGGGGGCGTTCATGAGAACAAACGCAGATATGTTACGCCTAACTCATGCAACCGTACCGAAACTCAGCGCGCAACACGACGTTAGCGCTCATTCTATTATGAAATAAATAAAAAAATGGTAATTTGTTCCTTTACAGCTTTGGTAATAGATAGTACTTACTCTCCAATGTGCTTGTTTAGGCAGCAGTGCGTGTCATTGTTCATCAGCCTAGCTTGACACAAAGATGGGGCTAGTTATACTCATTGTACAGAGCTACTCTGTAGGTCAGCTCTTGTTAAGAAGTATCCAAAATAGCCCATAGTTATGAGTATGATAACATGGGTCGTCATTATTACCCTAACCGGCCTGGACAAGTCCGGCCCTTTTGAGCCTAGAGGGCAATAGGCCCAGCCGTCGGTCGTTAATCGGCCCGATCGAAGGATGCAGAAGCGCCAGTTCCGTGAGATGTCAACTGATAGGACAACGCGCAATTTCCGACAGCCATTTTGACGCACGCTATAGAGTTTTGCATCCCTTTCAAACGCCACACAGTGCTTATTAAAGCTGCGTAAGCGGGATGCGCCTTGTTCAATCCTTAGTAAAACAGTTGTCAAAATCACTTAATCTGAAGTAAACATTGAACTGCCAATTGTCACTTTCTTGCTTATGCATTAGTTATCGTTTGCAGGGCCGGCTGCAAGTATAAAATGGGAGTCGATTTTCCTGCCTTGTCCCTGCCTACACTAGGCACTAGAACATAACAATCATGACCGCATCTCAAACCTTTTTGGACGCGGTTTCTACTCGCCGCACCCACTACAAGCTCACCAATCAGTCTACAATCCCAGACTCGCGTATTGTGGAGCTTGTTAATGCCGCCGTTCTCAATACTCCAAGCGCCTTCAACTCTCAGTCAACTCGACTAGTTCTCCTTCTTAAACAGGATCACGAGAAGCTATGGGAAATTGCAAAGGAGACCCTTAGGGGTATGCTGCCGGCAGATGTATTCGTCAATACGGAGCAGCGATTAAACGGATTCCAGAAGGCATACGGGACTGTGCGATCCCTCCCTGATTGATGTCGAGAAGATCACAGATGCTAATACAACTCGACGCAGATCCTCTTCTTCGAAAGTCGTGACACAGTCAAAGCGCTACAGGAAAAGTTTCCAATGTATGCTGACCGTTTCCCCATCTGGTCTGAGCACACTTCTGCTATGCATCAATTCTTCCGTATGCTCATTTAGTCGTCATAATTACTAGTGCTCTGCTAACAGGCACAATTTAACAGTCTGGACTGCCCTCGAAGCTGAAGGCCTCGGCGCAAATTTACAGCACTACAATCCCCTCATTGATGAACGTGTCAGTGCCGAGTGGAACGTTCCAGCAAATTGGTCTCTCAATGCGCAATTGGTTTTTGGTACGCCGGCCGGAGAGGCGCTGGAGAAGGCTTATGAGCCGGTGAAGGAGAGGGTATTTGTTCATGGCCTGTAGACAACGTGTCCAAGTTCGGGTGCATGTCCGAGAAGACGAAGGTGCACAAAAAAGCAACGAATGTATCTATCTTTTGTATCTACAAAATATAGATGTAACTCTGCCTGCCTAAAACTCTTCGTCGATTATAATGAAACTCTGCTGTCAGCCCACCGAAACCCAACTCTATACATTCACGGATATGACTAATCAATATTACTTTATCCGTATCCCTGCCGATCCCTGCCGGGCCTTATCGCGCCTAATCGTTACGAATATTACGAATAGAAGTGTATTATTAGCATTCGCATTCGCATTCGTAAGCACGAAATCGAATACGAAGATATTCACTATTCGTGTCCACCCCTATACGGTTAAGACTAATATATCTGGCTATAGATATGGATACTGACACTGACACGGATATTTGTCTGGATATACGGATACAGGATATGAATAACGGAAAATAAGCCTGTATATTATTCATGCGAATACTTAATATCCTGCTTGCAGAAATTAAAGGAGGGGTTCGTCCCCGCTGCCGGACCAACTAAGAAGTCTGGTCATGATGGCCGAGCCGCAACGAAATAGCCCTGACCTCTTTACGTTGGAGAAACAGCGGCGGCCCTATCGCGTTTTTCGCCGCGGCTCCCGGCTCCCTCCTACTACGCTTAGGGACCTGAATCTGAGTCTCTATCCTCATTTTGACTTTCGCATCTGTGGGCTTTTATTGAAAGAGGATTCAATGCAAACAAGTGCTCTCAGAATAACTTATCAGGACGTTGCTGTGTTGCATCAGTAGCTGGCAAGATAATAATATGGTTTGAATATGGAACGTTAATGACCCCGGCTCACTAACTGAAGCAATTGGTATAACTGACAGTAGGCGTGGAAAAGGATCTTACGCCCACTCATAATAATCGTAAGAGTGACTCGCTAAACGTGACTTACTGCGGCAACTTCACTACCGCCACTATGTAAGGGCCTGGCAGTCGTGCAAGCGTCAACTACTAATCTTGACAGCGGATACCGAAAGAAGAGTATTTTAGAATATATTATCCGATGTGCAGAGGAGTTGGAACGATCTCTTCATATACCCGTCTCCTATTCCATTTGTGAGATCTGCTGTCTTTCTGATTCGTTCCATTGAAATATGTCCCAGTCTCGCATGGCAGAGATCAACTGGTTCCACGACGGACAAGTTCCTTTTGCACTACTTGTGCATCGAGTGCGTACAACCCTCGGTAGTCTTGGATGTTGCCGACTTTTGTCCCAGTAGGTGTGTGTATCAACGTCCATGCTGACCCGTCGTAGGTCAAACGCGCGTCCTGTGATGATCGGAAACGGTCAGTCATATTAACGCACACTAAACAGACACACATAAACTACAGGTTCCTATGACCTCTATATATACTTGGGACTTTATCTTCTGGAACCTTCTAGATATTCCATGAGTACCCAATTGCGTCATCGTTACACATTGCTAGAATATTCCACAATCTACGATCTTAGGCTAGAGTGTTCTACACATTTCCACATAAAGACTTGCGCCAATTTGGGCATTTTTCGAACACGGTTGTGTTGGTGAACGGAAGTGGTATTGAAAGATAGATTTACTTCGAAATTTGAATCGATCAATGGATAGTGAGCTTACAAAAAGTTGCCAATGCTCTTCTCTGAAATACACGATTGCTCAACGCTTGTTGCCATAGCTGTACAAGTCCATCACAACATAACATTGCTGCCCACTATGGAATTGCTGTAGTTGGGTCGGATAAGTGGGTGATAGTTCTTTACGCGATAGTTACGCCTGACTAACGGCGGATGAAATGAGAAAACGCATGACGTCAATTCGAAGATACCTAGCCTTATATAGCTAAATGTCAAGACCACAAAAGTTCATGCTCCGGTCATATATAATACAAGGTTTTGCACGAAATTAATGCGAGACTTTCTAGGCAGGAAAACACTTGCTCCTTTTCTCTATCCTTGCACGGAAATCCGATTGCTCCGTCTCAACTTCGCGGTTTTGCTGACGCCGAACCCGACCTGGATGACAAAAGTCTGGCTTCAAAAGACTGCAGGGATCGCATAGCTTGACTGCGATGTGATCTAGCCGCTCAGCAATCTCCATCCCCTCAATACGTTCCCGAAAGGGTATACGCCGGCCTTCGAGTCGGAGGCTTGATTGTTAATTCCTTTGAACAGCTCTTAGACTCGTCACAAGAAATCCCCGCTCTTAAAGGAAGATGAACATCGTTTCGTGGAGGTCTGATATAAAAAGGCGGCTGGTCTCTCCCATTTGTTCCCAATGCAGAAACAACTCGCCCAGCGTTAGACAAAATACCGAAAGACAACGTATAACGTCCCCCTTTATATTCAGAATCTTGCCCACACCAGCCAACATGTCCAAAATCACCCAGATCACAATCGCAGGTTTCACAGGACGGTATGTCAATCCTTCTGTCCTCCTAGAAAACGAGCAGAATTCAAAACTCAGAAGCTTGCATATTATCTCAGCATGAATTATACTGATCGATTCTTAAATCACGTATTGACCAATCATTCTAATCTGAGCCAGCTCATCGCCTCTTACCTCGTGGCCAAGTATCCAACTGTGAAGATCAACGGTATCGTCCGTAATCCCTCCAAGGTTCCCGCCAAGTTCAGTGCGAACTCCAACATCACCATTTTCGAAGCCAATTCAAGCGACAAAGCCGCTGTGACGAAAGCTCTCAGAGGTAGCCAGGTCTGCATCTGCGGCTACCTCGGCGACAACAGCCTCATGACTGAAGGGCAGAAGCTTCTCATTGATGCCTGCATTGAGGCTGGCGTTCATCGTTACATTGCAGGCGACTGGAGCGGCGACTATCGAACCGTTGAGCTCGGAGAGGTGCCCATGAAAGACCCAATGAAGATCATTTACGCGTATCTGCAGGACAAAGAGGCTGCAGGAAGCGCCATCCGAGGTGTCCACGTCTTCACTGGCGGCTTCACTGAAGCGCTTCTTGCAAACGTGTTTGCGGACGATGCGCATACCAAAATCCATTACTTTGGATCTGGAGATGTGGGCACGACAATGCCGAATGTTGCGGCATGGACCGCTGAGATCGCAGTGGACCCTAGTGCTGATGGAGTAATCAACGGTACTTGGCCGCTTCCCCCGACAAGTTATTCTGCTCGAATACTAACATATTCCATACATAGTGCGCGGAGATCGTGTCTCTCACAAAGACATTGCCAAGTTCATTGGAGAAGCGTATCAAACCGAGATCACCCTCCAGAAGAATGGATCCCGCGAAGACCTCAAGAACATGGTCGATGGCATGCACAAGAGAGAGCCGGATAACACGGAGTCTTGGTTGCCTCTCATTTATTTCCATTGTATGCCGAGTGGAAAAGGAGATTTGACGATTGTGGACAATGCACGCTATCCGATGGTCAAGCCAACCACTCTGGAAGATTATCTGAAGCAGCATACACTTGAGGATTTCACCAAGGGCTATTGATGGCTGCGTGGTCTGCGCTGTTGGCGATGTAGTTTAGATTAAAGCTTCATATTCACAAACGTTCTCCATTCTTATCCCTTGGATCACCATCTTATAGCTTGCGTTACAGGCGCAAGCAATGCTTCACGGCCCTGTACTGTTGCAGGCAAGACACCTAGCAAAAGGTCATAAAATCTTGCGCAGAGTGTTACTGCTGGTTTTGTGATCCACCATTGCTTGATCGTGGAAAACAAAGCTAACCAATAGCCCAAGAGTAAGAGTGCTACGGGTGCTTGGTCTTGTAGTGCCTCAAGGTAACGTGTTTTGAGCTGATTTGAGAAGGAAAAGAGCATATCAAGGGCACTAAAACGATGTTCATGTTTGCCAACAAGTACAAGGTACTGGAAGGGCTCATGGTACGTGTCTTCGAATACTGCGCTGCCGGCTAGTTGGCGTAGGTGACTCTCGAGCCCAGCGAGATGCGACGTCCTTTTCGAGACCTCTTGGTTGACCTCCGTGTTCCACTGTCGGGCAAAATCACTCGTAGGAAAGAGACGATGAAATGGACCATTGGTCATTCGATTTTCCTTGTGAAACGGGCAATGGAATGCTGGAAAGCTCTTAATTGATTTGAGACCGAGCACCAGACCGTCAAAACCACCAAGCATCTCACAGCTGGTTATTCCATCCAGCATGGTATGTCTTATTGCCATGATGGTATGAATTGTGCCACACGCAAAGAGGGCGTCCGCGTCTTCCGGTTGGATATTGTTTAGCTTTTCACGATAAAGTCGTAGTGAGAGTGAGTTGTGAAAGCCGTGTATGAGCTTGAGTTCCGCTTTTGTCGGGTCCATATAGTGCAGGTGAGAGGCAGTTACTGCCAGGAGAGCGTGAAGCAGATACTCTGACCGTAAGCCAAGCTGGACACCATGCTGCTGGAGAATTTGTTGAAATGTAGGCGCAGCAAGCCATTCGTCCTGGCAGCCAATAAAATGGGATAGCAGTGTTCGCAAAGAGGCTTTCTGTATCGACAATTCGGCGAGAGTGCACAGCTCAGCTAGGGGCCGTAATTTCTCCCAGACCTGTTCAAATAGTTCATCGTTGGATGCGTCATGACCCTGCGCGTTCTGTTGCTGAGGTCTGCCAGCAACAGCTTGCAAGCCTGTGATCGAGTAACTACATTGCCGACCATAGTCGACGCACTGCCTGCAAGCTGGTTTTGTCTCATCGCATTTGATGCGTCGTTTCTTGCAGACTGTGCAACCCGTGCGAGACTTCGAATGGTGGCGCCTCGTACTTGGATTAGAAGCATCGGTGAAGTCTGGTGGTTGGGATAGTTGAGATGGATACACAACCCAGCTAGCCATTCTTCAAGTGTGGTTCGATTCTGCAGGTCGGAGTTCTCGTAAAGGTTGAGTTGGTGGGAGGTATCGAGTTCGATATACTCGCCGTCCGTGGTACAGTCGGGGACCCGGACGGACTTAATCATCGGGTTCCGCCCACCCTGGCGGTCAGAGATGTAATAGTCAGCAACTAGCATGCTAGTGTTCCCTTCACCCTAAGTCAGCGAACGCAGGGTGAGGCGCGAACGCTTAGGCGACAGTTTTCGTAAAAGCCTATTTTTCTATATGTGATTACCACGTAAAATGATTAAACAATCTTTATAATTCCCGTTGAAAAATGGCCCGACCAAGATCAGAACCCACCAAATTTATCCGCGGAACTTGCCGGAGGACGAGAAAATGAAGCAGGCTCTTCAATGCCTCCGTGACAGCCTTACAGAGAAACCGACAACTGCAGCGCGTCTACACTATATCTCGAATGAACAGTCAGTCCAACAGGCATGGAGACGCGAGAGAAAGAGAGAGAAAGAGAGCTCGGAGGCCGAAAGAGAAGGGCCAAGGTGATGCTGGTTGGAACAGGATTTTTCGTCCTGATCGGCATTGTGCTATGATACGGTACGCGGTTGATCAAGCTACGAATGGAGGTATGGGGGCAACAAGCAGATGCTATTCAACTGTACAGGCTCGTAAGGATGAGAAGGCACGTCTAGGTCTTATTAGACCACAACAATCTCTTGGAGCTCAGCTTCCTGGTTCGATTTGGGTTCCAATGCGAGATCCTGAAAAGCACCCAACTCCAGCGTAAAGAGAAGCTCTTCGGGCTAACCAATCACTATATGATGCTGCTGCAATTGCTCAGCACGAATGGGATGAGAGTCGATCAATAAACACCACAACACAGCTGGCCTCTGATATTGGGGTTTCAATCGATCCTACGATACTACAAGAAGAAGAGTAGGGGTGGGTGGACACGAATAACATTTTCCTCTATTCGTATTCGTTATTCGTATTAGCAGAAATGGCTTTATTCGTAACGAATAAGATTCGGAACGTCGAATACGAATAACGAATATTATTCGTAATTCTGCCAAGACGCTAGCGCAGTGGTCAAAATTTAATGCAGCCAATCATGACGCGTCAAGGAGTAACTGAACTCCGCGTCAAGTGGTAACGCGTCAATGAATAACTGAACGACGCGTCTTATTCTACCAATTTTCAATCTCTTGCAGATCAATCCAATATCCTATCTTACAAGAAGATGTCTGACAGCGATTGTGAGATCTCAACTGTCAGCGGGGTGGACGAGCTATCCGTTGCCATCTCCGACCGTCTTCGGCACTCTAACAGAATCGACTATCACCTGCTTAATGACGGTAGTGACGAGGAGGCAGGTCCTGAAGACCGGATCACGAAGAAGTCGCGATTGAATTTACTGGTTGAGTGCGGTGAGCCAATTACGCATAATGACTCGGCAAGTCAATGGACTCCAAGCTCAGTTACTCTAGCAGACTCTACAAGCCCCCTTCTAGGTTTGCGGAGGCACTAAATGAGTGGCGAGACGATGAGAAAGTTGATGTTGTTGAGAGCAGTTTATAAGGGTTGGAAGGCCAGGGAGGCTTGATTTCATACATTTGTTTTAAAAAATTTACGAATATTACGAATAAAAGTTGTTTTATTCGTATTCGCTTCGTAAGCAAGAAATCTTCATTTATTCGTATTCGAATTACGAATATATTCGTTATTCGTGTGCAGTGTGCACCCCTAAAGAAGAGTAATCAAGATACAATATCGATCTCAATCTCAGCTCCAAATACAGGTAGTAGACGAGCAAGAAGATAGGAGTGAAGAGAAGGAAGATATCAACAACGGACATATATTTCACCTTCCATAATTCAACACAAGAGAGGAGAGAAGAAAGAAAGACTTTTATATATGAACGCAACACATCAAAGACCCAAAATAAACTTCTACCAAACT
>JAJLTN010000225.1:0-14175 GCA_030568215.1 Lipomyces kockii
GGGTGGTTCCCGGAGGATGCGCAATAATGGCATGTGCGGCTTATGATAGAAGTGCCGGCCGCCGAGGGCCGCTATCTAATCAGGGGCCGGGTAAACGACGTGTTTTCCGAGCCCTAGCCCTGCTTGTCACACTTGCCTGAGAATTACTCAAACTGCTAAACTAAATGCTCCGCAACTGACATATTATTCCAAGCTCGGTCGCCTGAATCATGACAAATTTCAGGACATTCACAAATGCATTTACCAAAGCGTTTGCCACAAGGTTTATTATGAGTAGGAAGATTGACTCATCAGCGGGAGCACCACAGTCCAGTGAGGTCGGATATGGCCATCTTCAGGATATTCCAGGTAGAGTGGGCCGCTCCATGGATGTCAAGAGGTGCGCTTACGGCCATGCGGCGTGGATTGGTAGGCCCACCTCGGCCCACTCACCGAGCTAACCAGACCGTCGAGAGTCCTCCGAATCCGAGTTTGTGAAGTATTCGATATCTTCCTTTTCCAAACCTATCTCCGATGGAGATAGGTTGAAAACCACCGCGTCGATAATTTTCTATTTCCTCAATATAGTCCAAGGGAGAAGGTTCAAAGAGCCGCGAGGGCGGTCTCGTCGTCATGATGGTGCTTTCCCGTCGTAAACTGATGAACACGGACACTAGTCGCGTAGGGTAAATTGCTCATATGGAGTCTAGTAAGTATTACCTTTCTCTGAAACGGATCAGAAAACTCGGGTAGACTGGCGCGAACACGCCGCTATTATTTTTCTGTGGAGCATGCGAGTTGTAGACCGCCACGTCTGAAGTTGGGGGAATATTACCCCAGCCTTATGGTGAAATATCACATTCACTCAATGTAAATAGGGTTAGGGTAGAGACCGCCTACGAATCTAACTCGGTTGTGCTTCTGTGTCGGCTTCCTAGAGACCTTCGTTCGTCTCGGATCGATCCTCGACTGTGTGTCGGTCAAGGGTGCTTCCCTTGTGCATGGTAAGATCCTATACCGTTCAATTTGAGCATCGTTTTGGCTAATCAGTTGATAGATGAAGTGCCCCGAAAAGCCTGGGCGGACCCGATCATTTGGGAGTCGCCTTGATACTTACAATCATCTGGAAACTTTGATGTGTGTCACCTGCCGCATATGTCACCGAGAGTTTTGCCCGAAGGGTAGGTTCTTGCGCCGAAAACCTCCGCCGCCAGTCCATTCGCAATTCGGCTAGGGGTTCATAGGATACGGGAAGCTATCGTCGTCGCCGGTTGTTAAGATGTACCAACTGCGGTGGAAGGTTTCATACAAAAGACACCCAGTGATACGTTGTGAAGCTTGTGGTCAGAAGGGCCACGATGCGTCCACCTGCACACCTCACATGCGACGTCGTGATCAGAGTGCGAACACGGTGATAAAGGCTCCCAAGTCACTGAATCCACGTCTAAGGCAATAAGTTGGATACGAGGCAAAATACGGAGAATATGCTAGATCTTCAGATCGATACAGACATTGATGAACATGTGTATCATTCAGATACTCAATATGAATCTGAACTTGACTGGTACTTAGATTCGGGAGCTACGTCCCACATTTGCGATAGCCGACTGTTCTCGTCGTATACTTCATCCATTCACCTCAACCCGCGCATCTCGAATATCCTAGTGTGCACTATACATCTATAGGATATTCCATCGGAGATGCTACTGACAAAGCATTAGTCAGTATTTACCAGCTACGAACGTGTGACTCTGGTGAGCTTATCTATTGTAGCTCGAAGGTTGATTCTCAACACTCCGCCTCAACCATAAGCTATAGTAGACACTATGAAAATCTCGGTTGATTTTCAGCAGGGTCACATGAAGGACATCTACTATGATGGCCATGAGCGTCCTGACGTTGGGCAGCGACTGTGATGAACTACAGGACAAAGATGAGAGAATATGGTGGGACGGATTGTTCTGAAGTTCTCAAGCCTGGCCATCAAGACGGTGAGAAAGAAATTGTGCTTGTGACGCACGACGAATGCTATTTCAATTGCAATGAAGACGTTACCATCACTTGGACCGGAAATTGCGAGTCCATCATAATAAAGAATGGTCAAGGTTTGAACTGATGATGTCCGACTTCTACTGCGCATGCCATGGCTCCCTCCGATTCGATGGTCAATACGCTCGTGAGATCATTGAGCCTGGGAAGAATCGTGACGGATTCTGGACTTCCGATGACATGGTACAACAGCTTGGAAGGGCCATGGAAATGTTGGAAAAATCACACTCCAGGTGCATAGGTTTGTTTTGCTTCGATCAGAGCAGCAATCACCAGGCGCTTCCTCGTGAAACGCTGGTTATCAGGAAGCTCACTCTGAACGAGAAAAGATGAAGGAGAACATCAAGCCGGGACACTTCTAGCTAAACGGTCAGCGTTACATCCAAGATATATGCTACTCAGAGCGACATGCTAAATTTGGATGGCAGAAGGGCATGCGCACAATCCTTCAAGAGCGTCAACTCTGGATCGACAATCTCCTCCGTCATTGTCCGAAGAAGGCAGCCAGATTTCGTTCGCAAAAGATGGCCGCTTGGATGTTCCACTCCATATGACAATTGGCCCAAAAATCAGCGATTTTTTTTCGGAAGATGGTTGGACTGCTGCCAACATCCCGGACAGTGATGTTCGTTTTGACGCAGGCGAATATGTGAGCATACTTCTGGCGACTAGACTTGCAACTGCGCAACAAAGATTTGCCGACTTTGTAAGTCTACATCTCCATGAGCAGGATTTTGGCAAACAGTAAGCAGGATGTTTCGCAACATTCACGGCTTGAGATCGCTGTCCGATCTCCATGTGCCCAAAGTTTCACTGCGAGCGTCACTTTATTGAACTGGTCTGGGGAAATGCCAAAATGCAAGCACGAGCGGATGAGCCCTGCTAGCGACATGGCAAGCATATCAAATCAATCGTCCTTCTCTAAGTCCGGCTACTATGGCGACTTTCCCAAGCTGAAGGGAGAGGATAACTATCTCTCCTGGAAGCAGAGCATGCTTCTCCACCTTCGAGCGTTTCAACTAGCCGAAGCTCTTGAATACACCGAGATAGTTGCTGATCTCGATGAAGAAAAACTGAAGAGGAACAACAATGCACTCTCATGCTTGTTAATCAACATGGAGAGCGCATACCAGAAAATTCATATGACGGCCACGAATGCTCGTGAAGTTTGGCGAGCGCCATAGTCACAGTCCAGCGTCCGCCACCTGTGCTCGCATGGCCAGGCGCTATATCCACACCTGCACGCAAGACCTTGATGGTAAGGCTGCTACGTTTGCGGTTAAGAAATACAAGTCACATGGCAGATTACCAGAGTGACTAGAAATCGTTGTCAATTAGCGAAACTTGTGTGTGTTATATGTACGATAGGAAATGGGTGGGATATTTTATACACTGCCGTTATATGAGATAATATTACCGTGTTGAAGTTCGTTGTTTCTTTTGTTGTTGCAAGAATTGCTTCATACTGAGAAATGAAGTAAGTACATGCATGCGACACCGCGGAGCTCTAGGTTGGCAGAAAATATACGGCCGTCAGGGTTAGGGTTATTCTATTATCTCTTAGTCAGCATGATGGTCAAACTTGGCGCCTCGGAGTATATCCGAACCCGCTCGCCGACATCGGCGACGAAGCCGCGCTCGAAGCGGTTCAATGTGGCGCAGACCATCGACTCACCCAGCCGTTATCGCTCGCGAAATGGAACAAATTGCCGCTTTACCCGCAGCGGCCCATTAGTGAAAATACCACTACAGTTATATGTGAACTTTGTGCGCTGCCGAATCGGCTGGGATCTGTGGCGGCGCATCGTCCGCGTGGCGAGTGCAGCGGATAAACCGAATGCGCTGAAAATAATAAAAATGCCTCTGCTCTTCACTGTCTTCTCTGCCTCAGATAGTCGTTTCTTCTACTTGGCAGCTCGTTGACTCAGCTTCTGATGTGAGTGCATGCCAGACACTCCTTCTCACGCATCAATTCCTCCTCCCAGCCAATATGTCCACAAATGCAGAAAAGGTCAATGTTTCTCCCGGTCTCACAGAATCGTCCTGCCAGGGACACAACGCCCCAGCAACCCGGGAAACGGTGGACGCCGCAAGTGTACATTCGTCCGTGAAGGACAAGGGTACCGAAGACTCCGATCGATATCTGGTAGTGTTCGAAGGCGACGATGATCTGTACTGTCCGCTGAACTGGTCTTTCAAGAAAAAGAGTTTTGTGACCATGATGTACGCATGCTGCACTTTTGGACCGCAGTTCTCGTCTTCAGTCTATGGGCCAGTCGTTGACGACATAGCTGCGCTCTATAATGTGTCGAATGAGGTTGCTACACTCGGAGTATCTCTCTTCCTCATGGGGTAGGTTGTTGTCAACCTGTTCTGATAACCTCCGGCTAACGTATGCTAGCGTCGGATTTGGTCCGATGCTCTTTGCTCCCATTTCAGAAGTGTATGGTCGAAAGATTGGCGTCATTGTGCCGTTCTTTATCTCCGGCTTGTTCGCTATCGGTGTTGCAACAGCCAACAACTTACAAACCGTCCTCATTATGAGGTTCTTCCAAGGCTTGTTCGGTGGTGCGCCAGTATCCAATTCTGGAGGCGTGCTGGGCGATATATGGCGGCCAGAAGCCCGAGGAGTTGCCCTTGTATGTTATGCTTTTGTCGTCGCAGGAGGACCCACCGTGGCGCCAGTGATCGGTGCTGCTCTTTCAGTGTCCAGCAATAATGGCTGGAGGTGGACCAGTTACCTGTGCGCGATCTATACGTTTGCGATTGCGATTATCAGTGCGATTTTTATTCCGGAGACATACCACCCAGTGCTTCTCTCGAAGAAGGCCAAGAAACTACGGACTGCCACGCAAAACTGGGCCTGGCACTCGCGGTTGGACGAGTGGGACTTGACTGTCAACGAAATCGTTACAAAGCACTTGATGCGTCCTTTCGCTATGCTAATGACTCCTATTGTCGCCGCCATGTGCACATACGCAGCATTCGCGTTCGGAATTCTTTACCTAGGCGTTGTTGCTATTCCTGTTGAATTCCGGGTAGTCAGACAATGGAAAGAGGTGCCATCGTGTCTGCCAACACTTAGCATGTTTGTCGGTGTCGTACTCGGTGGCTGTATGAATATCTACGCGGGCCGTCGTTATGCTCGTATATTACGAGCTAACCACGGTAAGCCGGTCCCCGAAGAACGACTGATAGCCACCTTCGTTGGCTGCTTCCTCCTGCCGATAGGTCTCTTCATCTTCGGCTGGACCTCCCATCCAAAATTCTCATGGATAGCACCGGTTATAGGGACGACCGTCATGGCAACTGGCTTCTTCACAATCTTCCAGGGTTGTCTAAATTACCTCGTTGACACATTCCTCCGCTTCTCAGCCTCAGCTATCGCGGCAACTACATTCACGCGATCATGTTTCGCCGCCGCATTCCCACTATTTGGAAACATAATGTTCAGCAATCTCGGCGTGCCGTGGGGCTCGAGTTTAGTCGGCTTCGTTGCGATCGCTATGATTCCCATCCCGTTCGTGTTTTATCATTTCGGGCCCGAAATTCGGAAACGAAATCCGTATAGTTCACAGGTCATGTAGTACTTCTGATTTATTCTGCAGTATAATATGTGGCCGTTTGCATATTTTTCGTATTTGGTTAATTTAGCATCTTAAATGGTTCTATGATGGGTTTGAGTTCGGTATGTAATTTTGGTGTTCTCAACTTTTTACGTGTTGCATCTGGCATTTTTGGTCTAGAAGATTAATAGGGTTCCGCTATTAACATTAAATGGCAAATAATTTACAGATATATCATTTCCATGCAATATAATACCTGAAATGTTAAAGACTGCTGCTACAAATATGAATTGCTCAGTACCATGCATGGAGAACTAATGCAGCATTAAACCATCATTATACTTTGTTCTAGCTCCAATTTTCTCTTCCAAAACGGCAAACACAAAAGGAATTGGTCCTATCGCGACAGCGACAATGAGAATAATGCTCGCACCCCACGGCACGGCAAGATCCGAGAACATTACGAGGACCGATGCAACGACAACAGAGGCGGCACACTGGGAAATGAGAGTCGATAAAGGTAGTTCAGGCAGTCTTGGAAAATACTCTTGACACTCCCGGCGAGGAGGACTATCGACCTCTTCCATGGGTGTCTTGCTGGTCTATTACAGGGTCGCATTCTATATCCACGACAGAACTTGGAGCGGTTTGGCTTGGCGTATTTGTCCTACTTTGATACTGCAGTCTTTCCATGTCGAAAGACTCCATATTGATAAGAGTAATTAGAGTCGGTTGACACATCGGAATCTCACAGATCGATATCTGCCAAACTAGCAAGCAGACGAGGCTGCCTAATTTCCCGATCATGGAAGTTGACAGAGGATAGTCGTCGGCACCTGTTCCCTACGAACGCACGAGCCGCATTTGATGATGCGATTTACGCATCATGTCGTGGTGGTACAGATGTTTAGCGCTTGCCGAAATGAGCAATAGAAACGAAGGTCTCGCGCAAATGGCCATGCTGCGAATAACCGCTGAAAGCCATAATTTCGCTGCTATTTGGTGGCAAACCCCGTCCGGGTTCCACCGGAATCGCGCCGCACGTCGGATGGCGCAGTTGGGATTGGTTTAGATATACCGCGCAGCACATCTATTTTTTTGCTTTCCGATTGTACTAAGTTCAAGGATTGTATAACACCCCTCATCTCAACCGATTCGGCCAGCTAGTGTCGGTTCTCTGTACAACATTTTCCGACGACAGTGACGCGACGCCATGGCGAAAATGAGACTCTTCGGATGTCGCGAGACTTTCAAAGTGCGTAAGAATGAGGGGTGACATCAGGACGTACCTACTCGGCGACAATCGTAAGAACACTGCACTGATAGCCTTCCTACTTCCACAGCTCTTCTTACTATCTGATCATTAATTTTTCTTAACCACTCAAATAATTGTAGATACATTACGAACAGACCCCTGGAGAGCCGTGAGCGATCGTATCCCGTGGAGAAGTCTTTGGAGATATCGCGTGGAGAGCCGTGCGTTTCACAGCCAGATTGCGTCGATAAAACTGTAACCGCTTCAGGATCGTTAATCATCTCTAGCTCATATATCACAGAGAGAAATCGAGCGGATTGAGCGTTGTCGGTTTGCAATTTATTGTGTCTGTTTTATTGAACTTGTGCGTTTTGGCAACGGCCCACCGTAGGCCCTAGTGGCTAGCTAGGCGCTACATATCCAAACCAGTTGTCGTAAACAACGAATTCATAGTACATAATGATAACATCTCAAACCCATGGCTTACACATCAATTCACGCAAACCAACAAAAGAACAGAAGCATTTCGCAATAAAAATGTAGTTACCAATCCACATCCAAATAATTGTACAAAGTCAAACAAAATGCAAATGCAAACAAACATGCAGAATCCAATCGTCAGACCTAACTCATCACGAAGACGATTAACACTAACACAATTGCGACCGTGAGCTTCGCATCAATGCAGCCTAGAGACGGGACACCAGCACTGAATGCGTCAACAGGGCTTAGGAAATTACATGTTGCTGTATCAAGATCGAAAATGTCTCCATTATGCAACGTGTCATTCAACAAACCGTATGCCTGATACAGTCCTTTCTGCGGTAAAGGGCACAAAAATTGTAGATTAGACGGACAGTCCTGCATAACTTTATGGCAGACATAACTACATGGCATGAGCTCTGTGTAGTCATCGGGGTTCAACTCATCGTTCAAGAAACTACTCCGTGATGTGCCAGGAGTCCTATACGCTAATCCCGAAATCTCCGACACTCCAGAATTGTCATGACTTCTGTCTGCGAGGGTTAAATTGGTGGACGACTCATAGCAGCGAGGGATCAAAGACAGACAAAGCCAGCGCTTATATGACGCCCGGCACTGGTCGCAAGTTCGCATTGTAGTGTATCGCACGTCGATATTAACATCACATGGGATTATCTGCATTGATTTATTGAACCCTGAATATAGCTCAACAGCAAGGCCATCGTACCAGCTTCTCAAACCATCGCGACTCAGAGAAGTATTTGACGGCACCGCGTAGCCTACTTCGTCGCAGAAGCCGAGGCCATATATAAGTTGGCAAGTCGAGTCTGCGGATCAGGTCAGTAGCAATTGTAAAGCAGTGTTTGCACAATGACTTACTCGTCTTGGTTGTAAATTCGACAAAGTCTTGTATGACTCCAGTGCCGGATACCGTGGAATTCCCTTCAACTACGTAGGCCTGATACCTACTGGCCGAATTCAATCCCTCTGCAAACATGATTTCTCGGGTATTATTTCCGAGCAGTGTTGTCATAATACTCGTGTTGCTGGCCTGAACAGCGAATCCACCACTAGTTATAGCACAGTAGGACTCGTTAAGGCTCCGGATTGAATTATTATTATCATCGTACACGTACATATCGTACGGTGGATTTGTAGTTGCATTCGATAGGGCGCCAGTGGCTAGCAATACTGAAGATGAGTCTGTATCAACAATAGTCGTATCGAGACGACGGTCACCAGTACCGTCGAATTGATATACAGTGGCGAAGATCTGTCCAGTCCACGCGCCATCCCAACTGTTATCGTCGTAATTCGGCGCAATAATGTCGACGATGATAGTTCCGCTTGCTTCAACGGAAAAGTGCGAATTGAAAACACCGTTTTTTAGCGTGTCGTTATACTGTACACTGGAATTCTCTGTTGATTGGCCCAAAGCGTTCACTTTCCCAACAAACCTGAGAGCGAGGTCTGAAACGTACGCATCCAATAACGGCGTAGAACCCTGCTTGCCGGATGGCTGCGTACAGACCGCAGCAAATATATACCAATCCACACTGTGACTATCGGTATTCGTAAAGGAAAATGTTGCTGTATTACCCCTTGCTATTGAGAATGGAGTCAGCGTTGCAGGAGCGATGTCGCGTATCTTAACAATGTTCTGCGTGGGCGTCTCATCTAATTTCATCCCCGTCGACTCAAACCGAACCTCTCCAAAGAGTCCTACAATACCACCACCAAAATTGTCCATATTTAAGCCGATATCTTCGGGGCCTAACACGGGTGTGGGCCAAAAGTGAATGTCATCGCCGATATCTTTGTCCCTGATTGCTAGAGAACATAATCCACGTGGCAATATCAATATAATTTCAAGGATCAATAATATCCTTAGTCGCATCTCGACTATTTAACGATTCTTTTTCCTCTCTATACTAGCAAAGGTTAGCATTCTCTGCAATCTATTAAGTTCGTACCCTTGCATATGCATACGCGCATGTTCATTGCGCTATTATGGGATTTACGCACTTTTCCAACCACGGAGTATGGTGCTCTACACTGGCTGCCACCCGCACTCCAAGTACTAAGGTCTAATATGTGCTTCTAAAAACTTATGGCCTAAAATATGTCTTGCACATCCTACACTACTCTCCCGAGATTGAAACTGCTATCAACATCGTCTAAAGATCCTGCCGCGAGTTTGCGCTGGTCAGCCGCACACTAGGCGGCCTCCATTGTCTTGGGTGATATGTACGAACTACAAATCCGTAAAATATTTACACAGACTGCCTAATGCTATTTATAGAAGAAGTCGACGTTAAGATAATCTATTTACATTACACATTTTACCGGTACGACTAAGCGCTCTCAACTATCTCCTTAAAAATCTTTCTCGTGGGGACTTTAGCATGCAACCTGGCGCACAGCAGAAACGCACCACTGAGTTTTCTGTGCAAGCTGTATGTCTCCTCTGGTGGAGGCGTAAGTCGTTCGCGGATCATCACTGGAATTAGTGCGCGCACACGGTCAGTAACCGTCTGGTGCGAGAAATCGTACAATGTGTCTTCATCGCCTCCTTGCATGAACGGCTCCGCGAGCGCAAGAATACTATCGACGTGCGCGTTCAGCATGGTCGGAGATTCTAATCCCGTCAAATATCCTAACCGCCTGCTGTACAGTTCACACCCTTTCCTGTCCTTACGCACCGCAGCTTTCAAGACCGCGACATAGTCTTTGACAAATTCAGTCGAATATTCCCGCGATGCTCCGAAGTCCAATAGCTCAATTTTACCACTTTGCTCGTTGTAAAGAAAATTAGTCCAATTAGGATCAGTTTGCATGTAGTGAAAGTCCACTACCTCGCGCAAGCATAATCGCAAAATCTCGCTCGCGATCCAATCTTTCTTTTCCTGCGGCAAAGTATCGATCTTAGCGACGCCGACGCCCCACATGCGATCCATTGTTAGCACGTGTGCTCCGCTGCATGCATCAATAACTTCAGGAACATCGAAAACTGGGTCGTCTTTAAGGAGCTCGCGGAATTTGCGGAGATTTTCGGCTTCGCGGACATAATCGCATTCCCATGCCAGCTCTGTGCGAGCATTGGCGATCGTTTTGTCGAGGTACAAACCGCTAGGAAGTAACCGCGATGCAGAAAGAAGCATTGCGAGGTTATTTAAATCAGAAGAGATGGAGGACGCGACGCCAGGGTACTGGACTTTGACAGCAACGGGCTGTCCTGTACTGGTCAGCACTGCAGCGTGTACTTGGCCGATTGACGCGGCTGCAATTGGCACATCCTCAAACGAAGAAAATTTGTCGCGCCAGGATGGGCCGAGGTCTTGAGTCATTACGCGTTCGAGTTGGCGGCGGGGCATGTAATCAGCGCTGTCTTGCACGCGATTGAGAACCTGCTGGATTTCGGGTTGAAGAAACGACGAGTCTAACAGAGGGATATAAGTTAGCGCGCATATATAATTGAACTCGAGAAACGGCACCTTGGAAACTAATCATTTGACCGAGTTTTAACGCGGCACCTCGCATCCTGGACAACTTCCTAACTAACATTTCTAAATTTGCCGGATTCATAAATAACGACTGACTCTGTCCAACATTTGAACTCTCCTCAGAATCTCCCATCCGACGTACGCCTTCTCTAATGGCTCCGATTCCCATCCCAGTAACGAGACTTCCGTAATGAAAAATTCTGCCAATGCGTGTCGACGGTACCGGTGATTCCGTCATCGTGTGAACTCGCGGCCGATCAGTTACCACTTCCACCTTTGCTTTCTTTATTACTGATGCTGGTGCGATTACCGCGTCTGAAGACGGTTTCATAGAGTACATTCTGACGTTACTGTAACGTCTTGTCGAAAACGATCGTACTTCGTTCGGAGTCCTTGTCGGATCAACAGTCGGCCTCTTTCTGTCGGCACCTAACACTGTGACAGTACTTGCCGTTCTTGACTCTGTAGCAGACGACGCCGATGAGGTAGCATTCTCTTCTCTCTTAGTAGTCGGTTTCCGCGGCTTACTCCTAAACCGCGTGGTCAGCGACGAGGTGCGGAAGAATTGGTCTGCATGCGCCCTGTAAATCTCGCGTGTGCGCTGCCCAACTTGGCCTGCCGCTCCCGACAAGCGGATTAAGTCTGGTATTGTCACCATTGCGATTGTAAATGTCTGCGTAGATTATGTCGCCAATCGCTGAATTGTAGGCTGACCGTAGAGTTGCCTGTTCACCGAAATCGTCACTTTGGACGCTTATATGCTCCCGGCTGGGAAGCATGCGATGTTCCTATTCGGGAAGTGGACATGTCCGCACTATGTATTACTGCGAAATAGACTTCAGCATCCAGTGTGGTAAATAATAGCAGTCAAAAGCAGTGTCACATTAATCTATAGCCTAACTACAAACATGTTCGCTACGGTCCACAATTAACGCATAATATCATACATTTCTTACGGTACAGCCAGTGAAACGCAACGAGTAAAGACTCATCTCCATCACTCGATCCACCCTTCAAACCAACCCATTCATCCTACTCTTTGACATGGATAACTATACGCTGCAAAAATGTATCTTTTCCCACTTACAAAAAGCGTTATTCCTCAACAAGAGATAAAATCGATGCGTAATAACCGAAGACTGACAAAGATTTTTCTTTATGAGACAAATAAGGAGAAAAGACAATTACTATATCTAATATAGGCGGCATTTTGAATCCAAAAGTTCATTGAACTAGTCGAATCAGTGGATCTTCGATAGCGCCATGTAGAGAAGGCAGTAGAGAGCGGATAAAGACGTAATATCTAGATTCAATCATCGCCGGACGTAAATTTGCGTCACCTAGACATGTTGCAACCAATTGTTTTGCAGAAGAAAGGCGAACTATAAAGCACTTATTAACTTAAATTATCTATAGAATTGAATGTTGCACGTAGAGGCTACGTATCCAAGCCTGAACAAGCTGTGAAAAAAAAATTCGTTGACAGACGAGTTCGGCCGCAATGGAAACAAGCAGGGTAATTTCACCTAACCCTGCGAACGTCACAAAGATCGCATGCTTACGTGTAACTTGTCGTCTGACTCTGTACGAACATCTGTTATCTTTGCAGCTTCATAAACATCACCTTGCAATTAAACTATAGATTTTACATGTTGACATCAAACACCATAAAGGTCCCCCTTTCCGCGGCTTGGACCTCTACCGGATGAGACAGACCTCGACCTCGCGGGCGAGGCAGATCGTCGGCGAGTTGAGCGGTCAGTTATCTGTTGACGAGTCCCTGGGCGACCTTGAGGCCGTATCCTTTCGGGATTCTGAACCCAGAGTCGATAATCCACCGGCTCTAGATCTCCGTGTTCAAGATACCACTGCGACTTGAAGTGCTCGGGCTCCAGAGCATCACCATTGGCAAGGATAATGGTTCTCGAGAAGACCCTGTACAAGGAGGTAGAACGTTTGTTGGCGATAGGTTGACTAGCTTTATATGAACCAGAACCTTGTCTATTGCATATGGAGAAATAATCCCATTACAAGCTGCAAGAAACGTAATACAAAGCACTGACACGTCGGCATGTCGACGGAGATGCTGTTTCACTGCGTGCGTTTTCCCTGTTCCCATAGCGGCATCTAATACATATAACCGGTACGGGTCGTCGAAGCATATGTCCTGGTGGCCGCACGTCAAAATGCATATCCCATGATACCACGGGAGGGGAGCTGGGGACCTGCTCGGGTATCACAACTGAGACCTGCTCGGGTATCATATCTGGGATGGAGACCTGGGAAGAGAGTGTATCTGCGAGCGTAGGCCGGACCATGGGCTCCACGCTACCAGCCGGAGAGGTTGGCCGCCAGGAGGAGGATGCCTCGGAGGTCAGCGGGTCCCAGTTCAACTTTGGGATCTGACCTAACTCGACAACCTCCTCCTGCTTGGGCACGAACCCATACTGGTCCCCGCACTCCAGCTATGACGATGCTGATGTGTAATCTTGGCGCGTTCCACATCCGCGCTATATTCATGATATTGATATTTGAAGATCAAGCTAAATGTATCCACAACGTTCTTGAGATCACAAACAGAGCGGTGCAGCAGAGATTTTAAGGAGCTATGAACTCCTCTCCGCAGGATGTAACAATCGTGCCAAAGCGGAGTGCATTGTTGGTCCAATATCTACAAATTTCTCCTTCTTTGGAAATAGCTCATCCGACAGGTAATCCATAAGCAGCGGCTTAGATTCAGACCGACTTTGGAGCTCAGCCCACGCAATGACTTCTCTGTCTGGGCGTTGACAAATGGATACCAATATTTCGAGTACTCATCCCATTGTTCACGCACATGCTCGGTAACTTGCTTTCGTGATATGGGAGGTCGGGCAATAAGGGCTTCCGCTCTAAATATCTGCTAGCAATCTGACTTTTCCTCGCAGCATTCGCGACTTGAACTTGCTGTGCGTTGATTGGTATGGGAAATTAGTGGAAGGAATTTTGGATGGTGCGGCTTTGAAGATCATGCGGTGCCTTCAAAGATGACTACAACGACGATCGTATGCTAGCATATTGTTCATCAGCCATTGAGACCCCTCTGGCGCCATATCTTGAAGGACCTTCGCCATTCTTTTGTAGGCCTCGATGCTGCGCTCCAGAGTAAGCTTGCAACCTCGAGAGGAAGAGAATCCGGAATCGTGGCCTGGGATATGATCACGGGTGAGGTACGGATTCGCATTGGCACTGGCACTGGCACTGGCACTGGCACTGGCACTGGCACTGGCACTGGCACTGGCACTGGCACTGGCACTGGCACTGGCACTGGCACTGGCACTGGCACTGGCACTGGCACTGG
>JAJLTN010000226.1:0-20388 GCA_030568215.1 Lipomyces kockii
CAGAATCAGCATAACCCGTCATCTGAAAACCGTTAAATAGAGAACCGGATCAGTGAGTATAGTAGCGGAGGACAAAATTATCATGACGGTATTAGACGGAGATATGAAGTAGACAGTGAGGGGGTCGACTGCAGATAGTTATACGCCGATTAGAATTGGATCGCTGCTGCGCTCTATCGGATAGTTATTATTTTGATTCCATTTGCGATCTTTAATATGTTCATATGTCGTTATTTCTTTTTTGGTATTTTTTCCCTTTTTTCCTTTTTTTCCTTTTTTTCCTTTTTTTTTGGGGGGGTTAAAGTTAAATAGCTAGTGTGGTGCTGTTGATGGCGGCTTTTGACTTTGTTGTGTTGTCTACTTTCAGTGTAGCGAAAAGTTTATTTGGGAATTTTTGCTGAGGTACGACTAGGTACGAAAAGTTGACAATATTTGAGGGTCTTGTAATAAAACTCCTTACCGATTGTACCAAAATAATGCGATGTCAGCTCACGTCAGTTGTCAGCTGCTTCTGAATCACGCTGTTTTTAGTAAGTACTCACGACCTTAAGGATTGTGCCGCATAAAATCGAGATATGACACCAGCCTTATTATTTAGATACAAACTGTAAGGAGTTTTTCCTTGCCAAGTTGACACAAGACCCATGATGTTAACATTTATAGTACCTCCTCGTACCCTATCGTACCATCCTCTAAATAAACTTTCGCTATACTGAAAGCAGACTGGTTTCAAACTCTGTGGCAGGCGCTTAACCCTACATTATAGTGTGACACCACATATATTGTTCAAAAACAAAACAAATGAAAGCAAAATGAAAGGCGAAATATTAAAATACAATGTCAATAAAACCGCGAACGATGAAAATGATAAAATGGATTGTGCTTCGCGTTTCATTAAACCGAGTTCTGAGGTCGCATATAAAAGTACGACTTCGGAGCCTTTCTCATCGTATGGCTGGGTGCTGATCGCGCAGTTCCCAAAGCCTCTTCATATGGTCTTTTGAAGTGAGCAATAAATGCTGTTGGGTTTGAGATGAAGCGACAGAGGTCGCGTTGCATTCTCGGATTCGACTCACACTGCTCGTCAGAAGCCCAATGCAAAATCCGAAGAAGCTCCATTATTCGAAAGTATACAGTTATTCAAATTACATTTGATGATGGAGTTGTTCCACCTCAAAACGGAACCTCAACTCCAGGCTGATCCCTTGCAGTGGCGTTACGATTAGTCTCCTGTGAATGACTGTTAATGCTGATATGAAAGGGAGCAGAAAGTGCAGCACGCAAGATACGTACTATCGCTTTGTTTCTGTACGATTCAACAACAGTAGCTCGACCAGAAACCATATTCTTAAAGTAGTAAACAAACAGGGCAAGGGTTATTGCTGCGCAATCAACTGCATTTTGAATGCTAAACCAAAAATGGAATAGTCCTGAAGAACAGAGTTCAGTACCGAACCGGTACGAACAAGGGTACCAATTCAAGGCAAGGGTTTTCTTCTCCCTTGTACCGAAATAAGCCATAATCGAATGGGACGCGTGCCTGCTGACTACCTACATAATGTTCCACATAACGAGGAGAACATTGAGTACAAGACCCATGTATGGCTGTTGGTGTTGGAGCGGCGCAGGATCAGATCTGCGCTTGGGATCTTGCTGTTTTCGGTATTTAAACCGAGCGGCGTTCAGTAGAGTTTAAGTTAAGCACTTTTGTTATTCCCGCTGGCGCGGGCCCGGCACAAAAGATACGAGTAGGGTTTCGGGCCCTCCGCCTTTTTAGTTAGATACAGCTCCTCGGGTTGCATGCAAAGAAAAGTGTCAGCAAATGTACAACTCCATTTTCTCCCTTTCTATAAAGTACATATATCGCAATTGCTGTCTAACATAACTCACATATATAGAGTACGGAACACGCCAGCACTGTAGGGGTGCCTTTTTGCTGCTAGCTAATTCGCACACTCCACAGACACACAATGACAATGTCGAAAGAAGACCGCGCGTCGTCGTCGTCGTCTTCTGATGACAATAACTTCTCGACAACGCGTGTCAGCTCAGAAGAGCCAAACGCAAACGAGAAGACCGAAGCAGTTGTGCCCGTTAGTAAAGAACCGCAGGATGACTACGCGCATCTGCCGCCAGAGGAAGCCGATATCCTGCGCTCCCAGGTCCAAGTCACTCCTGTCAAGGTGTCGTTCTTCAAGCTCTATAGATATGCCACAGCGTTCGATATTTCCATTCTAGCTGTCGGGTACTTCTGCAGCATCGCCGCCGGCGCGCTGCTCCCGCTCATGACAATCATCTTTGGCCAGTTGTCCCAAACATTCGTGCAATACTTTGCCTATGGCGGCTCAGCAGAGAGCTTCCAGCAACAGATCAACAAGTTTACTCTATACTTCGTGTACCTCGGAATCGGCGTGATCGTGTTCACCTTTATCGAGACGTTTATTCACATTGACCGAGGAGAGGTGCTATCAGCTCGAATCAGAGAGCAGTATCTCGCCGCCACTCTCCGACAGAATATTGGCTACTTCGACAAGCTTGGTTCCGGCGAGATCACGACCCGTATTACGGCCGACACCAATCTCGTGCAGGAGGGTATGTCGGAAAAAGTCGGTCTTATTATTACAGGACTGTCGACTTTTATCTCGGCGTTCGTCATTGGCTTTATCAAGTCTTGGAAACTCACCTTGATCTTGTTGTCTGTCGTCGTAGCCATCGTGGTGACAATGGGCTTATTGTCAACGTTCATGGTCAAATTCTCCTTGCGTTCGCTCGAAGGCTACTCCGTTGGTGGCACTCTCGCAGAAGAAGTCTTTTCCAGTGTTCGAAATGCGCAGGCGTTCGGTGTCCAAGAGCGTCTCGCCAATGAGTACGACAAGTATCTTCGTGTCACCGAGAAGTGGGCTTTCCGCCAGGGCGCCGTTTTGGTGAGTCTATCGGTTGTTTTTGGTTAGATAGAAATTTTGACGTCGTTAGGCCCTGATGCTCGGCTCTCTGTGGTTCTACATCTACAACAATTACGCGCTTGCATTTTGGCAGGGCTCTCGATTCGTCGCTTCGGGTTCCATTAACGTCGGCTCTATTATCTCTGTTTTGATGTCCATGCTCATTGGTGCCTTCTCGCTCGGCCAGATTGGTCCCAACGTTAGAAGCATCACCAGCGGTGTCACGGCTGCGTCAAAGATCTTCGCCACAATCGACCGCCAATCTGTCATTGACGCGACTTCTGAGGAAGGTGATATCCTCGAGTCCTTCAACGGCGATATCGAGCTCAAGGACATCAAGTTTATCTATCCCTCCCGTCCCGATGTTACCGTTCTCGAGAACATGAACCTCAAGATTCCCGCGGGAAATACTGTCGCACTTGTCGGTGCTTCTGGTTCTGGCAAGAGTACAATTGTCGGTCTTGTCGAGCGATTTTACCAGCCGATTTCTGGTGCCGTGACGTTGGACGGCCATGACATCACGAAACTCAACACTAAGTGGCTGCGACATCAGATCTCCCTTGTGTCTCAGGAACCTACCCTTTTCGGCTGCTCTGTGTACGAGAATGTCGCGCACGGATTGATTGGAACAAAGTACGAGAATGCGCCAGAGGACGAGAAGCGCAAGTTGATTATCGAAGCATGCGAGCAGGCCAATGCGTGGGCTTTCATTCAAACTCTTCCTGAGGGTCTCGACACGAACGTCGGTGAGCGTGGTTTCTTAATGTCGGGCGGCCAAAAGCAGCGTATCGCTATTGCGCGCGCAATTGTCAGCAATCCCAAGGTCCTTCTTCTTGACGAGGCCACGTCTGCATTGGATACAAAGAGTGAGGGTATTGTGCAGGATGCGTTGGACAAGGCTGCAAAGTCGCGCACCACGATCGTTATCGCACACCGACTGTCTACAATCAAGGATGCGGATTTGATTGTTGTCATGTCGAAAGGCAAGATTGTCGAACAAGGCAGACATAACGACCTTCTTGACAAGCAGGGAATGTACCATGAGCTTGTCGAGGCTCAGAAGATTGAGAAATTGAAGCAACCAGAGCATGAAGATGAGAAATCTGCCGAGACTCAGTTTGTTACAGAGGAGAAGGAGCTGGAGTATCGAGAAGACACAAACATTCTCGATATCACCCGTACCCGAACGAAACAGTCCATTTCCAGTCTTGTTGTCGCCAACCGAGCCGTGCCTGGGCCGAAGAAATATGGTATCTGGAAGTCTATTGTTATGGTGAGTTATTATGTTCATGCTGAATATGTCAAACATTACCTAACAGAAATCTAGCTATTTAACTTAAACAAGCCCGAGCTACCCTATATGTTGCTTGGCATCTCGTCAGCAGTCGTCAATGGTCTTGCATATCCTGTCCAGTCCGTCTTTTTCGCAAAATGTGTCTCGGCGTTTCAGGTCACTCCTTCGCAGTATTCAGAGATGCGCAAGACAATCAACCTCTATTCTGGCTTGTTCTTCATGCTTGCCTTCGTCCAAGGTATTGCATATGTCTGCACAATTGGCGTGCTCGCATATGTCGCGCAAAAACTTGTTCGTCGAATCCGATACCAGAGTTTCCGCCAGATGCTGCGACAAGATATCGCATACTTTGACCGAGAAGAGAACACTACAGGATCCTTGACCAGCACGCTTTCCAAGGACGCGCAGAGTGTCGAAGGTCTCAGTGGCGCCACGCTTGGCCAGATTCTGAACTCCATGGTCACAATTATCGCTGGTACAATTTTGTCAATCGCTGTTGCGTGGAAGCTGGCTTTGGTGTGTTTCGCGTGCATGCCTCTCATGGTTGGCTGCGGTTTCTTGCGATTCTGGATGCTTCAGCAATTCCAAGGGAAGGCCAAGATCGCGTACGATAAGTCCGCGTCGTTCGCTTGCGAGGCCACATCGGCGATTCGAACGGTCGCGTCTTTGACACGTGAGGAAGACGTCTTTTCGAGATACAAGTCAGAAATCGATAGCCAGATTGTCCAAAGCCGAATGTCCACCGTGCGATCATCCTTTCTGTACGGAGTTTCACAGGGTCTTGCATTCTTCATCATGGGGCTCGGGTTCTGGTATGGTTCGACCCTACTTAAAGACCACACGTACGGCGTCACTCAGTTTTTCATTTGCTTTATTTCTGTCGTGTTTGGATCTCAATCCGCCGGTACTGTGTTCTCATTTGCGCCCGATATGGGTAAGGCGAAGCAGGCTGCCGAGAATATCCAGGCGTTGTTCAACTCGATTCCACAGGTCGATAGCTGGAGCGAGGAAGGTATCACTCTACAGGACGTGGAAGGCAACATCGAGTTTCAGGACGTGCACTTCCGATATCCCACCCGTCCTGAGGTTCCTGTCCTACGAGGTTTGAATTTGACTGTCCACAGAGGCCAGTACGTTGCGCTGGTTGGCTCTTCTGGTTGTGGCAAGAGTACGACGATCGGTCTAATTGAGTCATTTTACATCCCGCTAGGCGGCAAGATCCTTCTCGATGGTCAAGATATCTCTTCGCTCAACGTGAACTCGTACAGAAGCCACATCGCACTCGTGCAGCAGGAACCAGTTCTGTACGCTGGCTCGATCCGGTATAACATCGCACTCGGCACGCCCAGAGATGTTACGGACGAGGACATTTACGCCGCCTGTCAACAGGCGAATATCCACGATTTCATCATGTCGCTACCGGACGGATACGACACACTGTGCGGCACAAAGGGCGCATTGCTCAGCGGTGGCCAGAAACAGCGTATCGCGATTGCGAGAGCGCTGATTCGTGAACCGAAGATCTTGCTGCTCGATGAGGCTACGTCTGCACTGGATAGTGAGTCTGAGAAAGTTGTCCAGGAGGCGCTTGATAAGGCTGCCAAGGGTCGCACGACTATTGCTGTCGCTCATAGATTGAGCACCATCCAAAACGTAAGTCATCCTCTCTTGTATTATTGATTCTGAACACGCGTACTCACTATTCTCGGAAGGCCGACATTATCTACGTTTTCGAAAACGGCAAGGTCCTCGAGTCTGGTACACACCAAGAACTACTCGCCAATAAATCAAAGTACTACGAACTAGTGCAACTCCAGGCCTTGGAGCGCACGTAGATCATTTCTAATTGCCCTCCCTTTCAGTAGCATCCATCGCCTCTTACTTCTTTTTTTAGTAATGTTGTTATTGTTGATATAATGGGTCCCCTTTTCACGGGTTTTTTTTTGCTGGCATGGAACGGTATAAATACTCCTTTTTTTGAGTCGGCCGGAGCGAGTTGTGATGTTTTATAAATTTCTTTTTATTTTGCTTGTATTATAGTTTGCAAAGGTTTGTTTGGGTATTGATGTACAATTTTAGCAAATCGCATGTGTTAACATACTATCATCAGACACGTTAGATTCCATGCTAGAGAGAAAAGAAATATAAGTTATATAAAAACAGGTCGCGGAATATGCTCATGATATACAAGTTTCTAACATTAAACGTAAACTAAATACAACAGTATATGAAATAGAACAACAGATATATTTTTATGAAGTGCCAACAATAAAAACACAAAAAAATGTCACATCTGTAACACTCCATCGACATATTTTAGACCTAACTGATTCGTTCCCGCAAGTTCGTCAGGAACTCCATGTAACTCTGTCCCTGGTCCGCGCGGTCCTCGATCAAGAACGTCGATGCCCATAGCTTAAGCGACGGGTCGCCGTCTTCCCGCACAACGTACAAGTTCGGCCAGACTGTTGATCCTTTCTTTTCCCGCAGCTTGGCGATGATCGCGTTGACTCGCTGCGAAAACTCCGTCTCGAGCACCGGTAAAGTTGTTTTCCCCGTCTTGACGTGCTCGAGCGACGGCAAGCCCCACACATCGAGGACAAGCTGTGGCACCGCGTCGCGGCCGACCCACAGGAACTGCGTCTGCCCGTCGTCGATAAGGTACAGGCCGTGACGTTCGATTCGCTCCGAGCTCAGGTTCATTTTCGGTGGTAGCCCGATCTCGCCACTTTCCTTGTCCTGTCTGCCCGCTGTCTCGGGCATGTCATGGAGACAGAAAAAGTCCGCGTGAATATACTGGATCAAGTATTTAGCAGGCAACGTGCCGAGCAAGTCGAGCGCTGCGGACCGTAGATCGGATGGTATCTGGGCGGATTTCCGAAGCCCGACATGCTTGATCAAAGCCAGGAACAACAACGGCAGAAGTCGTAGATTAGCACAGAATTGCAACGGCGCGGACGCACCGACGTTGGAGGTCATCAACTCCTTCCGGTACGTCTGTAGCATATCCGCCAGCTTGCCACCGACAAGGTCCCGCGCGTCTTGGAGACCGGACGAGAGCGCTTTCTCAGTGGCTCGCTGCGCGTAGAACGACGTGAGGGCGATCTGGTCTGCGGACGCGTACACATCTGACAAGTTTGAGGTAGTGGGGATCGCCAGAGTCATGACCCGGATTCGTCGCTCGCCATTGGAAGTTGTGTGCAAAACTGCGGCCTGCAAAGAAACAAACGGCTTCGAAATCGTCTCGTCGATGGCCACCTCCACACAATAACTTTGGTCTCGCGGGAAGCTTGGGAACGCGCACAGGTCAGACGATCGCGTGAAGAAGTTACCATAGAAAGTATTCATCCGGATTCCGTTCGAAGCACGAACACGTAAAACAGCTTCCAACGCGATCTCCATCGACAAATGTTCACTAAACTCATGCGCGAACTTGATCGCGTCTTCTGACCGGCCCGCGTTCCAGCCCGGGTAGAAGTAAGTCTGGCCAGATGTATATCGTGGCAAGTTGCTGAGCGATGCTACATCCTGATACTGTGATGAAAACAAAAACATATCGATCGAAACCTGACTCTTACTGCACTCTACTGCGAAACTCTTGTAAAACGAGTTCTGAGTCTGCAGCAACGATTTCTCGGCGCCAGCACTAAGCGACTTCTTATCGTCTCTAGGCTCGAGCTTTCCGGGACCGATATTTGGCAAACTAGCCATCAAGCAAATGATCTTGCCACCGACATTTCCGATCAACTTGTGCGCAGCCTTGAGCGCTGGGCCCATCGCGTTCGTTGTACTGGTCGAGTTGGCAAACATATCGTTCAGTTTGTTCAGCAATGACTCAATTCCGGAACGACATTCGGCCAGTGGAACGAGAAGGTTGTGCGGGACAGGTAAGAACGGCTCATCAAGGTCAGACACGACGAGCATGGTCGGTTCGGAGGCTGCTGGTGGCGGCGGAATGGCAAAATAATGCAATGACGAGTTGACACAGATAAATGAAAGCCTTGTTCGTTTGTCCTTGTTGGGGATGCGGTCGAGCGACTCGAGAATTGTTCGGGCGGTGGTAGCAACGAGGCCACTGGCGACAGCATTGGCACTGACATCGATCAGGAAAACGTAGACAAGAGGCTGCGGAGGTCGAACCATGTACTCTGGTGGAGCGACAAATTCGACGACTGCATGGTTAAGTTCGGCCCGGCTCCATCGGTCAACTTGCTTCTGGTTGTGAGAATCCCAGTCAAACGCGGTGGGAACTATGCAGATCAGAATCCATTCATCCACAAAACAAATGCTTTTAACGCACCGTCATTGGTGAGATTGCACATATTGCATCGCCATCTGTGGCCCTGATCAATAAAACTGATGAATGGATTGATGTAGGTTCTGCATCGTCTGCAACGCGAGATTATAGCGTCCGACACTACTGGCACGGGATCTTCTTCATCTCGCAGGCTGGTATACGGCTGAATTACCAATGCAAACGGAAGTTTACTCTTTTTCAGCAGCGAGTTGGTTGTAGGTACGGCATTGATTGTTGACCGCACGTATGGCGGTGGGCAGTTTGCTGTCGGGGAGTTGGTGACGGAGGCCTTGATTATCGACGCGTTAGCAACAACGATTTCATGAACCACTCCATCCAACAAGTGGCAACTCACATTAGGCGGTAAAATAATCGGGGGAGGCGGGAGAGTAAGATCTGAAATAGGAGGAGGCAATTGCTGGAGTAAATCGATATTGTACAGTTGATTTAGTGGAAGGCTCTGTTCTCATGTCAGCATCTGCCCTAAATCATACCATCGAGTGACATAATTATCAACCCATCGACTAATTCATCATTTTTATCACACTCTCCCGCAAACAAATCCAAGAGTTCAACTAACCATCTGAGGAGCTTTTAAATTCTGAGCCGGAGCGGCGGCGGCACCACCACCCATACTCATCTGAGAGAATTGTTGTGACAACCCCGCATCAGCCTGCGCGCCGATCGGCTGGAATCCACCGTACTGAGGTTGCACGCCTGGGGCAGCAGGCGAGACGGCGGGAGCGCCGGCCGGCGTGTACATTGTGTTGGCACCAGGATACGCCGGCTGTCCATACGCAGCTGGTGCGGTTTGCGTGGACACCGGATCGACCGTCGCCGGAATCGTTCCAAACGTATATTGCTCGGCAGCATACTGGCGTCGTGACTTGTGTCCGGCTGTTTCTGCGGGCACAACGGGCGAGCCGGCGACTGGCTCGCTGCCAGGAGCATGAACGCCTGTCTCTGGTGACTGGACCGGATAGCCCTGGCCAGAGGGCGGCGGCGGCGCCTGGGACGGGATGCCGTATGCAGGCGCGCCAGGCTGCGGCGGATAGCCGTTGTTCTGCTGAAAGTAATCGGAAGTCGGAGGCACGGACATTACAGGGGAGAAGGAAGGACAGAGTCGAGAGTGCCTTAATTTGGGCGAAGACAGGACGGACGCTCGTGAGAACGAAGGCAACTTTCCGGCGTTGTGGTTTGTATCGCGGACCCAGCCATGGTCTTGTCAACACCCTAGCCCTAGAGAACAGATGGCATTTGCCCTCACACTAATACGATCCTCGCATTTTAGCACCCATTAGATACGTCCGATCTCCATCGCAGTAGTCAACAATTTGGGTAGTTTAAGTCATCTGGTGACTTGAGATTGCTGATTCCGCATTGTCTAAGTCACCCGGGGATGTGTCCGGGCGAACTTGGGGTGTAACAAACTTTGGTAGCTAAATTATAAATCAGCAGTCGTAGATATTCCGGCCCTAAAACTCATGCGTGTACTGCGAATGCGTCCGGTACCTACATTATTTCTACGGCATTACACATTTAGTTAATCTATTCGTGATGGGCATTCTTGTCGAACATGTCGACAATTCGCGGCCGCCAGTCAGCTCTGGGGGTACACCGAAGAAGCCCGCGGATTCGAAGGACAGGATAGATCCGACGAACCTCCCCAAAGGCTACGTCCTCGACAAAGACGGCAAGCCGTGAGTACTACCACTTGCTAGTTAGCTCCATTGGGTGCCAGCTAGTCTAATTATATGCTACACAGATGCCGAACCTGCAATTCGCTGCTAGATTTCCGGAAAGCGAAAGGCATGAGCGCTGCCGCGGCGGCTGCGAAGCCCGTGGCGACGGACTGTCCACCGGATGTAAACGAACTCGGCCGGTCAACGTGGACATTCCTGCACTCTGTCGCAGCAAATTATCCAGACCAAGCGACGCCGGCGCAGCAAGGTGACATGAAGTCCTTCCTGCGCATTTTCGGCAAGATATACCCTTGCTGGTACTGCGCCGAGGACTTCCAGAAGTGGACCGAAGCGGCGGAAAACAAGCCCAAGGTCACTGGACGGGAGGAGTTTGGTCGGTGGCTTTGCGATGCGCATAATGAGGTCAACAGGAAACTTGGGAAGCCGGAATTTGACTGCAATTTGTGGAAGGAACGGTGGAGAGATGGGTGGAAGGACGGCCGGTGCGAATAAGGCCGAGAGCTCAAATTCGATAAGCAATCTCTACTCGGCCGCTGGCTTCGCCGTCAGGTTTGTTTATTTTTTGTAAATAGCTTGCATAGACAATCCCCTAGAAATTGTACATAGAATACTATATGGATCCAAATTCATGATAGTCGCCGCGACCTCTGTCTGATATTCAAGCCGCCCCTAGCTTTCCACATCTGTAATCACGCAGTGACGCCTCCAAAATTAATCCCAAATTGTACATAAAAAAATTAAGAAATCTGCACTTAAACTCTCTATCTGTGGAGCGACGATGCGGTTACGAGCCCTTCGACAAGTGACGTGGGTGGGCGACACGATGACGTCGATCGCGGTCGATCTACGCCATGCCAGTAACTGGACCTCAGCGGACACGCCCTACGGAGAAGACCCCGTGAACACAACGAACTTTGTAAAAAATGCAGGGTGCATTACACAGACAATTTTATAGAGTTATAAAATGTTGGATGGCAGCCCGAGATCTTGCCCACTCGTAACTAAACAATATCAATTTGAATACCAGTACGCTACGAACAAATTATTCAAACGAGCTAGCTACAATGGCACCAGAAACTCGATCTCACGCACACCATCGTCATGGCCATCTCCGTCCCCAATCCGACGCGAAGAGGAACTCGCCAACGCCGCCGCCGTCGACCAAGAAATACGTAATGTTGCCTGTCTCCGCGACGGGCGGCGAATCGAAAATCGGATCGAAGCGTCGTCGCGTGCCGGTCGATCAAGCAGATGAGTACATGCGTCGGTTGCACGAAGAAGAAGGAAAAAATAAGGAAAACGTGGGGCAGGATACGAACGACATTCAGACCAAGGGCGAGCAACCAGAAGAGAAAAAAGTGAAAACTGAGGCCGAACCGTCAACAACGGCCGATCAAGCTGCAAAAAGTACCGGAGAGCCGCCGTAAGTTCATATCTGGTAGATAGATACCTGAGCCTTGAAACTGAGAATATCGACAGGAAGACCGTTCTTGAGGAAGGACTCATTTACTTCTTCTTCCGTCCCAAAGTCGGTCTGGAAGAAGCTTCGTCTATGGAGGACGTGCAACGAACATACATCGTCTTGCGCCCATTGCCGTTCACGTCAAGCGATATGAAGGACAGTGTGCAGAAGACAGGAAAGGATGATTGCAGATTGATAATTATTCCTAAGAAAACGCTTCCGACAGGCGGAGGCGGACGATTAATGTGAGCGAAGGTTCACTGCGTCGGAGACGGAAAACTAACGATGTGGTTTAGAGGATTGGTGACGAAGGTGCACTCCAGTGTCGACGACATAACAGACCAGTTAGACACCGAGATGTATTCAACAAAGACACGAGGGTAAGATTGCCTATACAGTATACAGTAACAGACTGACAATACTACAGAGAGCGCACATTGTCTTCCGCGAGGCCAATTGTAAGTGGGCACAATTGATGTGACGTCAACAGAAACTGCTAACCGGAAAAAAAAACAGGCTGAAGGAGTATATGTCTTAACTAAGGAAGACAACATGCACTATTTGTCATACATCCTCACTGTGCCGCAGGAGGAAACCGAAATTGAAAAAGAGTTCGGGCTATCTCAAGACGGTCGCTACATTGTCAGCGCACGAGTAAGTGTGGCATCCAATTTAATATAGAGTATGCAGTCTAATACGACGACAACGAGCAGAATCCTAAATATCCAGCCACGGGTCCAATCAAGACTCCGGAAGGACCAAAGTATAGTGAGGACATCTTGGAAGAGTTTCAAGACTACCGATGGGTACCACTCTACCCAAAGTATATGAGTATGCCCCATTCCTGCGTAATGTTTGTGTGGCATCGCAATTGAGACTAATATGGAGATAGATTATCAAAACTGCACGATCCTATTCATCGGCACCCGCCATGGCCCAGAAGACTTGCAGGAAGAAAACGCTGAGGAACTCATGACGCTGGAGAAAGAGAATGAAGAGAGGATCAGCAAGGCGTTCCACGGTGATGCTGCACAAGCTGTGTTCAACGATCTTCATTTGAAGAAAAGCACGTTTGTAGATAAGGACTTGAAGGGGACTTGGGCGTAGTCCGGATGTGTTGATCAATCAGAATGAGGAATGGGATACTGACTCAGCGACAGCAATGGCGGTTATTGAATAGCGTGATATGTTAGCTGTGTAAGATTGTAAGAAGGTGAATTAATGATATTCCGCGATCCATGGGGTCAGTCACAAGAACATTAATGCCGTAGTAAATACAGTCCAGGTGTAAGTTGGACTGCAGAAGTGTCTCGGCGTTTCGGTTTGACAGAGGACGATCACCATGTATCGTCTCTTATGCATTTAAGCCATAAAAGCATGCAGTCGTGCGTTATAAAATTTACATGCCTTCGTACCTGAACTGCGTCACGCTTACGGGAAATTAATAAGGAAGCGATATATTTTACCCTGCGCCAGTTAGTTAGTAGGATGGTGTATCTAATGTGTCCTCATTTTGTATGCAGGAACCAAACATGACCCCTTGACATACTCAAAGCGGGACGTGGAATCTGGCGCATTCGCAAAATAATCACGTCGCAGAATCATTGCGGAGAATGATGAGTTTAAGCCCCTGCGTTAGTTCAGTGCCCCCCTAAGTTGACTGGGTTTGGGTGACTTTCTGGGTTAGTCGTGGGGCGAGACAGGTTTGTTTATTTATCGGGTTTATCAATTGCAAATCGTAAAAAAATTTATATCTAGTCTCATAGTCTGACTTGGTCTTCCTGACATCAAGCATTTTTGATATCAAAATACTAAATTCGAGCTTAGTGACGCGTGGAGCACAGCCGCAGTAGCCACAGAAGGCTGCACCTGCGCGTGGCACTCAATTAAACCTATAGACGTCGTCAAAAAAACCGTTCGACGCGCATTCCCCACGGCCCAAATTTATAAATCTGCATTTTGCGCCAAGCTCCAGAGAGGATTCTTTGCGTTGTCTGATAGATCCGGTTGTTGTGAAATATAACAAGGAGACTAAATTGTTGAATCATTTGGGTGGGGTTTGGGCATCGGTATGTTCGGATGTTGTGCTTCAGACAAATGGGGTCAATTGACACCTTAGCAGGCATTTTTTTGCATATTCGCATCGCATGTTTGACGGCAGCATTACGACGAAATAATTAAAGCATATTTGCATCTAGAAGGAATTAACGATCGTACGTGCAAGACTCTCGTGTGAAGTTTGGGTTAATGTGTGGGTGCTGATGAAGTATTCAGACAATCATGGGTACCCGACAAGCATTGCCGCGCAAGTTCGCGTTCAACGTGTCTGATCAATACGAGATTGTGGATGTTGTCGGAGAGGGCGCGTATGGAGTTGTTTGGTATGTTGTGACTTATTGGCGGCAGTTCTCGAGGGGCGGGGGTTATGGGGTTAATATTGGCGCAGCTCAGCTATACACAAGCCGTCTGGTCAGAAAGTCGCGATCAAGAAGATCACTCCGTTCGATCATTCAATGTTTTGTTTACGGACGTTGCGTGAGATGAAGCTTTTGAAGTATTTCAATCATGAGAATGTGAGAGCTGTCGACTTGAGTTGAGATTAAGTAGCGATATTGACCAGCTGTTTAGATAATATCGATCTTGGACATTCAGCGACCGAGCAGCTTTGAGACATTTACGGAGGTCTATCTGATCCAGGTCAGTGTGAGGATGTGGCAGTGGGTAGGCGGCGGCGGCGGCGGCAGCAGCAGCAGCTAAAGGTGAATGCAGGAACTCATGGAGACGGACATGCACCGAGTTATTCGGACGCAGACTCTCTCGGATGACCATTGCCAGTATTTCATTTACCAGACGCTGCGCGCACTGAAAGCGATGCACAGCGCGAATGTTCTCCACCGGGACCTCAAGCCATCGAATCTACTGCTCAACGCGAACTGCGATCTCAAGGTGTGCGACTTTGGGCTGGCGCGGTCGGCGGCATCGACGGACGACAACCAGGGATTTATGACAGAATACGTTGCCACGCGATGGTACCGCGCGCCGGAGATCATGCTTACGTTTAAAGAATATACCAAGGCAATCGACATGTGGAGTGTCGGATGCATTCTTGCCGAAATGCTCAGTGGCAAGCCGCTGTTTCCGGGCAAAGACTATCACCATCAACTTACGCTCATCCTTGACGTCCTCGGTACGCCGACGATGGAGGACTACTACGCTGTCAAGTCGGCGCGTGCTCGAGAATACATCCGGTCGCTGCCATTCAAGAAACGAGTGTCGTTCGCGTCGATGTTTGGTCCGGACACGAATCCGCTTGCGATCGATCTATTGGAGAAAATGCTGACATTTAATCCGTTGAAGCGGATCACGGTCGAGGACGCACTAAAGCACCCGTATTTGGAGCCATATCATGATCCAGAGGACGAGCCTACGGCGCCGCCGATTCCGGAAGGATTTTTTGATTTTGATAGACGGAAGGACGAGCTGTCGAAGGAGCAGTTGAAATGTGAGTTTTGTTTTTGTGCTAGAGCGGTTGAGCCCGTCATGTCCGTCGCGTCGGGTCTGTCCAACACGATACCAAACTGTGATCTGGTCTGATTCTGAGATGCTATATCTGCAGCCACGGTTGCCGAGGCAATACAGCTGACAGGTGCATGCCAGCCTGTTTGTTGCGAATCCACGTGTGGGTATCGACCGGCTAATATTCATATCGGAGAGTCGAGACAAATGCAACTGGCAGTGGAAGATTTAATTTTGTCGCCATACGTACATCCCCATGTGAATAGGCGAGAAGTCTACCTCGGGGGAGGCATGCACATGATCGGAAATTCAGTTCGGGAACGTGGATTGACCGCTTACTCCGCGAAGTTCGTATTGCAGCGGATCTAACAATACGGGAATGCTAGCAATCCGAAGTCGGATGGGGGAAGGGTAACGATAAAACCCAGACTGCTGATCTGTTGGCAAGGAGGGCCGGCACATGCACGATGAGCCTGGACCGCGGTTGGTTAAGGGCTGTGACGAAAAAAAAAGGTTGCTTGGTAAGAAGACGTTAGTGGTGCGGGCATTACTGAGCCTGATCGTTCAATCATTTTCACATGAGAAGGTCGAAAGTCGTGGTAGTGTTGCTCGTGTGCTCGCACTGCACCGTCGATTGGCCCAGACGAAGCCCAGGCCAGGCACTAAAGGCGCGCTAAGTGATTGTGGGCGACCTTTAATGGTAGCAAGCTTAAGTATAAGTCCGACTAAGGTGTGGACGGCCACATGGGGAAGCCAACTCTGCGCGACAGATATGCGAGCTAGCATCTCGTAGTCGGCGGCCGCGCTAAAATCGTGACAGGACAGCAGACGTTTCGTGAGTCGCAGCCCGCCGCAGGGAGCGCCGTGGCGGTCTTCTGCCAATCTCCTCGCTAACAAGACAAGACAAGAGAAGACAAGACCAAACAAGACTCGTATTCTCAGCGCTGTGGTATTCTGTGCTTGTTTATACTGTTGTTTCTGGGCCATGGAAGTGCCAACAAAATTTAATACGCAAATACGATACCATACCAGATGCGATGGCGGCCGGACAATATGCTGATGACGATGACAAATTACAAGTGTGCTAACATATCCAGGGCTCATTCACGACGAGATCACGCGGTCGTAAATAGGACGAGCAGGTGGGATGCGAGACGCACTTTGATAGGCTGGGCCCGGGAGAATGTTTGAGTTTTGGAGTGTGCAGATGCCAAGTAAGTAGGTAGCAATTAGTTATCATAAATCCAGAATCTCTAGCGAGCCAAGCGGGCCAAGACAATACTAATAATAATAATAATAAATATCGGACCACCAGACAGCGGATGCGGATCGTGAGCGCCGTCCCATTTCGCCCCCGCAGTCACGTGCGGGACAACACGAGTGCGCACGTGTGCGGCTCAGGGCGGCAACGTGGGGCCAGTTCGGCACGCTGATTGGTCTGTTTCGATCCACCTTGTGCTGTGCCTGTTCGGGCTAGGGCGAAAACTAAAGTTCCGCAAGGGCCTTGGCACTATTTCGGCCCTGCGCAGGTGTCGTGATTTTAGAGCTGACTTCTGACACAATCACCGAGACTCTCTCTAACCTAAAATCCAAAAGGCACCCACACTTTTTTCACCTGCTTGCCCATAGCCACCAACTAAATAAGTATCCCGCCTGCCCCGCCCATAATCATCTCTCTCTCTTCCCAGTAGCAAGTCATCTGCGTCGCTGATCTGACTCTAACTCCAGAATGTCTGGTGTTAAGACCTCTGGCGGTAATGCCGCATTCCACAACTTCGTCAACGATTTTGCCCACATCGCCGACCCCAATGAGCGACGACGGCTCGCGCTAGAGAAGATCGACAACGCACCGTTCGGATGGTACCATGTCCGCGCCATCACCGTCGCCGGTATTGGCTTCTTCACCGATTCCTACGACATCTTCTCCATTAACATCGCCGTCACCATGTTGGGCTACGTCTACTTCCACAACAGGAATTCGAAGCTTCCCACAAACTCCGATACTGCTGTTAAGGTCGCGACGTCCGCCGGCACTGTCGTCGGGCAGCTGTTCTTCGGCTGGCTCGCCGATGTCGTTGGTCGTAAGCGCATCTACGGTATTGAGCTCATGATCATCATCGTTGGCACTCTTGGCCAGTCACTCTCCGGTTCTTCCGTGTCGCTCGACATCATCGGCATCCTCGCGTTCTGGCGTGTGATCATGGGTATCGGTATCGGTGGTGACTATCCTCTGTCGTCCATCATCACCTCTGAGTACGTTATTCTGTCTGCGTTTCATTACTTTGCATCTTGCTCACATTTGGCAGGTTCGCTACCACCAAGTGGCGTGGTGCCATCATGGGCGCCGTCTTCGCCAACCAGGGATGGGGTCAGCTCGCCGCTGCTATCGTGGCTCTCTGCGCCACGGCCGGTTTCAAGGATACCCTCAAGGCGGCCAACACTGCTGCCATGTGCGCAGGCAACTGTCAGGCCGCTATCGACAAGATGTGGCGTATCACCATTGGCTTAGGCGCCGTACCCGCCTGCATTGCGCTCTACTACCGTCTTACCATCCCCGAGACGCCTCGCTACACTTTCGATGTGGCGCGCGAGCTCGAGAAAGGCGCGGCAGATATCCAGAAATATATTTCCGGCGCGTATGGTAACGCCAAGGATGCCGAGATCAAGGCTCTGCGCGATGCTGAGACTAACCCGGTTGAACTCCATGTTCCCAAAGCTTCGTGGAACGATTTCTGGGGTCACTTTTTGCAGTGGAAGCATGGCTCGATTCTGATCGGTACTGCTGGCTCGTGGCTCTTCCTCGACATTGCTTTCTACGGCTTGGGCTTGAACAACTCCACCATCTTGGCTGCTATCGGATATGCTGGCCAACCCAACGTTTACACCAACATCTACAACGTCTGTGTCGGCAACTTGATTCTCATTTGCGCCGGTAGTATTCCCGGATACTGGTTTGCTGTGGCTACTGTGGATACTCTCGGTCGCCGCACGCTCCAGATTGCTGGTTTCCTTATCTTGACCATCCTGTTTTGCATCATTGGTTTCGCGTACCACAAGATCTCTGGCCACGGTCTCCTTGGTCTCTATGTTCTTTGCCAGCTCTTCATGAACTGGGGACCCAACACCACCACGTTTATTGTCCCTGGTGAGTGCTACCCGACCCGGTACCGATCGACCGCCCACGGTATCTCTGCCGCGTCTGGCAAGATTGGTGCGATCATTGCTCAGACTGCTATTGCTCCTCTCCGCACCAGGGGCTGCCCTGGCGGCACCTGCTGGCTCAACCACGTCATGGAGATCTTTGCGCTGTTCATGTTGCTCGGCTTCTTCATTTCTTTCTTGATTCCTGAGACTAAGCGCCAGACTCTGGAGGACATCTCCGAGCGGTTGCATGGCGAGACCAACTTCTCCCGACATAACGCCGAGAGCTCGATCGAGGGCGAGAGCACTGGCGAGAAGAAGGTCGCAGAGGTCTAAGTTAACGTGTGTAAAATGTTGTTGTGATTTTTTGTTTAATGTTCACTCGTATATAACATTCTCATGGCGGACGTTAAAATCTTTGTATTATCATGTAGTAATTTCGTGTTTGGGTAATTTGCTTGGTGACCTCCGTAATATAATGATACAACTTTTTATTTTCGAGTCTATAGTCTCGGTTTCATTGTTCCTGTTATCCATTCCTTCCTATTCGTGGAATTCTGATAGGACATGTGCCAACGGCAGTCTTGCTCACTGCATAATGCCAATGCGGAGCCGGTTAGGGCATCCAACGAGCGAAGTAATGGTAGTTAGTCCAAAGTCTTGAAATAACACCTCTCTACATCCTTAGGGAAGATTTTTATTGACGCACGGAACGGTGTATATAGAGACAGTTCATAGCCATTTGGGTTGTGCACTTAATATGTTAATTTACAATATTCCTGTGGCTCATGGTACTTCCCAAATTCTTCTGACTGGTGTTTCCCACTGTCCGCTTCACAAGGTGCTTGCCTCCCGATTTAACACAAATTTATTACTTACCGTGACCTGTGTTATATCCCAGATTCATGTATAGTCGATGCAATTTTTTTTACAGACAAAAAATTTTCTCAATGCTGTGTGAGCCAACAAATTGCTGCGTGTTTTAACGTTGCACCATGGCGTCTGTCTAATCGGAATTCGCACCAAATTTGTCAACGAATACGGGGAGGTTGAAAATCCTTCGTAGATGTCAGTCCGCGTCAGCCGAGGGAAATTAAAAAAAAAATCATGTGATTGGCTCAGATCTGTGTGAAGTGCGAGTGCGGTGCCCCGCCAAAAAAAAAAAATTTGCACGGGGAAGTCACCCCCAAAAATGCTTCTCCAAAGTGTAGTTCCAGGCGATCGCAAGAGCGCGAAACGAATTTCACTATTTCAGGGTTAGGGCTGCATTGCTCGCTAATGTCCTGTATACCTACGCCACAGTCACAGCGCGGTATGCCAGCGACTTCGAAGGGATACCGAAGAGGGGGATTCATGGCGTGTTAAACCGACCGACCGTTCCATTTCAGGGTTAGGGTCACATATGCAAGCACCCGCCCACCTCTCACCCAAGGCAAAGAAGACAAGTTGGAAAACTTAACCATAACTTAATTAAAATACGGTCGGAAATCAAAGAACTCGCCCTTGCGAATATAAAAGGTCCAGCTGGTAGGGTAGAGAGGCGTTCATCGAATTAAGGCCCGTATCCAGTTACTCGGGACCCAAGATGATCGCAAAAAAAATAGGCAGGACTTCATCTTCTGTGCCAACAGAAATACTTAATTAAGCACGCACAATGAACGAAAGTTGAGCTGTTGCCGACTAAATAATATGCATAGCAGCAATTGTAATGTGTGGCACAGCAGTCTGGTGAATGCTGCTTGCTCGACGGGCAGTAGCCGCTAACAGTTTACAGTTTCCGATGATGATAGGCGAACAGCTGCTTTCAGATGACCAAATCGAGACGCATCTTGTCTTCTATTTTATTTTGATTGGAGTGCGGATTCATCGTGAGAAGCCGCCAAATCTATAACTATGTAGCATTTCGTTCAGTTAAATGTTAAATAAAGTACTCTAATAGAATAACCTGAAGTTAAAGTAGCAGAAATAACACTAATCCAATACATAATAAAACCAGAAATAGTGAAAGAACCAAAAGAACTTTCAATAATTAT